>CM076583.1:586686724-586818229 GCA_034641835.2 Pinus albicaulis | reverse complement strand
CCACCATTACAAATATTTCCAGCAGCTTCATAATATATTTTCCTTAAGAGAGGAAAATCTCGCCAGGTCTCTGCCAGACCTCTAGGCCTAGGAAGTAATGCATCAGTTCTAGGTCCTTCATCTCAAACTCAGAAGCGAGCTCCCTCTTACACTGATGAATGAGAGGGTCATCACCTATCAAGAAGAGATTGTCCACATAGAGAACCAAAATGAGAGGTTTTTTCTCTATCAACCTTGAAGTAAAGGTTCAGATCAACGTTACTACAAGTGAAGCCAAGCTTCATCAAGTAGCTATCTATCCTCTCGTACCAAGCCCTGGGGGCTTGGTTCAACCCATAGAGAGCTTTCTTCAACCTTCATACATGGGTGTCTCTATCCTGGACTTCGAACCCAAGGGTTGCTCCACATACACCTCTTCCTTTATCAAACCATGTAGAAAGGCGGTCTTCACATCCATCTGATGAAGATTCCATCCTTGCGTAGCAGCAAAGGCTATGATAGATCGGATGGTGGTATATCGGGCCACAGGTGCAAATATTTCATCATAGTCTACACCTTGCTTTTGAGAGAAGCCTCGAGCAACGAATCTTGACTTGAACTTTTAAGCACTACCATCAGAGCCATGCTTGATCTTACAGAGCCATTTCGAGGTGACAACAGCTTTGTCCTCTGGTCTCGGAACCACATCCCAGACATCATTCTTCATAATGGACTCGTACACTTCGTGCATAGCATCCTTCCAGACTTCATGCTTTACGACTTCTTCAAAAGATCCAGGCTCAGATTGTACAATTGTACTCATGGCTACTAGATACCCTTGGTATCTATTCGGCTTCTTGCTTTCACGGAATGTCCCCCTTGGGGCCATATGTCTCTCGGCATCTTCGAGAGTATCCTGGAGCCATGCAGGTCTTCTCTTCATTGAAGGAGGTGGATCAATGGGGCCCATCGATCCTTCAACATCGGATATCATCTCATCCTTCAGTTCTTCCTGATTCCCAGACCTTACTTCATGATCTTCCTCAGAACTCGGAAGATTTATTACTTTCCTGAGGGAAGCATCTTCATCAAAGGTAACATCATGGCAAATATCCACTTCTCTCTGACCAGACACATAGACTCTATAAGCCTTTGAAGTTTCACTATAGCCCACAAACATTTTCTTTTTCCCAGAGCATCCAGCTTGCTTCTCTTTCTTTCGACACATGAAAATAAATGGGACAACCAAAAACTCTAAAATGAGAGACGTCAGGTTTCTTACCAGAGAAAACCTCTTCGGGAGTTTTGGAGTCCAGAGCGGAATGCGGGCATCGATTTTGTATGTACACAGCAGTGTCTGCAACTTCTCCCCACAGAAACTGCGAAAGACCTTGGTCACATAACATGGCATGGGCAGCTTCCACAATAGTCCTGTTCTTTCTTTCAGCAACGCCATTTTGCTCAAGAGTATATACGGTTGTGGTCTCCCTCTTGATGCCAGCTTCTCTACAAAAGTTATTGAACTTGTTTGTCTCATATTCAGTGCCATTATAGGTCCTCAAAATCTTGATCTTCTTCCCTGTTTGATTTTCCACCAAGGCTTTGAAAGTACGAAACCACATGAAAGCCTCATCCTTCTTCTTCAAGAAGTATATCCAGGTCTTGCGAGAGAAGTCATCTATAAACGTCATATAATAAGAACATCCTCCCAAGGATATCACGGGCAGCATACCAGACAAATCAGAATATATCAATTGCAAGACATCAGATGTCTTTGTGACACTTGAGGGGAAAGGTCGCCTTGTATGCTTTCCTTTGGCACAACCCTGACATACACCTTCATGATCATTTTTTAATTTGGGCATCCCTGTCACCACCTTCCTTGCTTCGGGAAGGGCTCTGTAATGAAGGCGTCCAAACCTCCGGTGCCATAGTTCGGTTTGACGAATAGTATCACATGTCATGGCCCCGAGTGGAGTTTCTCCAACCTGGTAGAGTTTATCAACTCTAAACCCAATCGTGAGATCTTCCTTGAAACTCTTCTTCCAAATGCTTACCTTCCCATCGACGAATGCCACCTTGAAACCTTTGTCTTCCATCGTTGAAATAGACACAAGTTTCTTCTTCAAATCAAGTACATATAGTACATCTTGCAAGAAGAAGACTTAACGGGATAGGTGGCATTATCGTCAAGGATAATTTTCAGATTAGTATCCTTCTCAACCAAATAAAAAAGTGCTTCCTTAAACCCAATGAGGTGCCTTGAAGCACCACTATCAATCAACCAGACATCCATAGTGTCGGGTGGAGATGCAACAGAGAGGGCAAATACAAGAATGAATTCAACTTTCTTATCATCAACAACATTAGATTCCTCATACCTAGAATTTCTTGACCTTTTGAAAGGTTGCCCATCTCCATTCAACCAGAGGGATCCTTCCTCTTTCCTTTGAACCTGTTGTTCCTTTGATTTCAATTATTCTTGTTGTTGTTGTTGTTGTTATCATCCCTAGGAGAATCCCTTCTATTAGGGCATTCTCTAGCATAGCAGTCAGTCTTGTTACATGTGTAACATCTTCCTTTCTTTTCTCAGGCTCCTGCTCTTCCATAGTTCCTAAAACCACCATTGTTCTTCTTCATAGCACTAAGGGTGAAGGCAACATTACCTTCATTTTCATATTCCATCATTCTTGTTTCCTCTTGAGTGCATCTCGACAACACTTCGTCAAAATCAGGAATCACATTGTTATTGAGAATGGTAGTAATGAATACATGCCATTCAGAGAAGAGACCTCCAAGTGCAGTGAGAACCATTTCTCGATCAGCTATTGTCTCCCCAGTGGCAAGAATATTATTCCTGATCTCATTCAACTTCAGAAAATAAGATTGAATGGATTCATCCCTGCCTTTCTTAAGATTCTTCAATTGGTTCTTAAAGAAAAGGACTTGATTTGCATTGTTGGCCCTGAACATATTGACCAACTTATCATACATCTCCTTAGATGTGCCCAACTCAGAGATGTTGGCAACCAGACTCTTATGAATGGAATCCTGGATGATCAACTTTGCTTTGATTTCTCCTTTCTTATACTTTGACTTGGTGGCAACAGGTGCAGATGATGGAGGCTCTTGGATTTTACCCTACACATAGTCCATGACATCTTGGTCTTCCAACATTAAATCCAAAGACATCTTCCAGGCACGAAAGTCAGCCTTTTCCAGTCAACTTGTCATCATCTTTGAAGCCATTATAATTTGAGGTACCCATGAGTCCTTGAAAAATGCTACTTCTTCGGTGATTGCTCTCAATACAAACTTGGGCCTTGTCTTCACCTTGGCTCTGATACCATGTAAATTTCCGTAGATGTTCTCTGCTTGATGCAACTTTTACTTTATACCCAATATCAAATAGCAATTAGATAAACATGAAAGTAAAATGTTGATAGAACATACCAATAGATCAATGAAAGACAAGCCAAAAATACACTTAACTTGATCCGCAAAATATATGTGTTGTGGTGTGTTACGACGATCAACAGGATGCTTCAACCAGTAAAGTCTCTTCACGGTCAGCCAACCAAAATGTGTCACACAACCCTCTCGGATAGCTTCTACAACAGTCAACCCAAAGTCAACAAAGGTCAACGTTGTCCGGTCAACAGTCAACGCAAAACAATAGCAAAGAAAGTCAATGCAGCCAAGTCAAAGTCAACGTCTAGCCTCAATTTTTGTGCCAAAAAATACGGATTGAGGAGATCGAAGATTTGGGAGAGTTTAGGGTCAATTTGACCAAGTGTTGACCAAAGTCAACACTGGTCAATTCTGCGCTGGAAACCCTAGCTGCTGCTTTTTCCCATGTGTGAGTGAAGAGAAGCCTCCAAGATGATGATCGAACCAATCAGATGCAGAGAGAGAATGTGTGATGAGTGATGGATGAAAATGACCTCCAGTGTTGACCTATATATATCCATCAGTGAGGATGTGTGACACATCTGTTGGGGCTCCCAGCCTACATTACAATTCCGGCTGACCTTGCACATAAGTGGAATTAATTCACAATAAATGTTCTTCTCATCGAATCAAGATGATCTTTAGATCGATCTTGCACTTCTCCAAAAGAGGAATCCAATAAAAATATTGGCATCGTCATCTAAGCATCACAACATGGAGTTTGTACCTAGTGGCCCAAAATTAACACTTAGGTATCTTACTACAACTAGCTGAGTTTACTTCTTCTATTATGTAAATTACATTTGTAGAATTAATTCAGAATGCATCATGAATTATTGAAGTAAACTATTGAAGCGGTCTACACTTAATTAAATATGATTCCGAAACAAGGAAACTGAGCAAGAAATCAATCACACATAGGACACCTTTATTTTGGACGAAGTCTTGGGAAAAACCCAATGCGGGAAAACCAGTGCAGCAGATCTGAGGGTTTGTTTTATTAAGCAGTAGCAATTTCTGAATACATCATTGAATACCTCAAGCGTTATTTAGTTACAGAGAGAGAAATACTAGCAAAAAGAATTGTGAGTTTTACCTCACTCAATCACTGGAAAATCCTGATGATTCGGACACTGGACAAGCTGCCCCTGGAGGTCTCTACGCAGTCACTGCGTAGGCCCTACGTCACCTCCTCTAAGCACTGCGTCACCCCAGCAAAGGATCGATCTAACTACCGGAGTCTCAGCTCTTTGCCTCCCGGTCTCACACCCCAGCTCTTGACTTCTGGATCTAATCCGAAAGCTAAATATAGGAAACCCTCTCAGCCACTGTGTGGCTCTGCACTGGCTATGCTGGACGTCTCTCTGCCTCTCTCTGCTGATGATTCTCCGGCTGAGAAAATCTTTCTCTCCAGAAGCTACTATGCCCCTCTCTAGAATCACTTAGATTTGATCTTTGCCCAAGCACTTGCTCTGTCAGAGGAATTTGATCACTTGATTCACTTGGCGTGTCTTTCCAAATGACCCTCAAGCCTTCCTTGATCACTTGATGATTCTCTGGCTGAGAAAATCTCTCTCCAGAAGCTACTATGCCCCTCTCTGCACTGGAATTACTTAGATTTGATCTTTGCCCACGCACTTGCTCTGTCAGAAGAATTTGATCACTTGATTCACTCGGTGTGTCTTTCCAAATGACCCTCAAGCCTTCCTTTATAGTCTTCTCGTTGAGAAATCAATGACCGAGATTAGATCTCTAATCAACAGCTAAGATGATAACATGACTTGATCTTCGCTTTCTAGATCATTCTTACTTTCTTTTATTAATACCTTTTAATTATTTAATTTCCCTAAGTTGGACTTAGGGTCCCCATGAAAATAATTATTTTTTACAATAAAACATCAACCGAGTGGAATTTTCACAAACGGTTTTTGGATTCTTTGGAATACCAGTGTTTAAGCCTCTCCACAAAATTTGGGGCTTAGAGCACTTTCGATGCTACCAAAAATCAACATGGAGTACCTCCCAAGCTACTCAAAAATCAACACTCCCTCTTAGCGAAGGAGGAACTTCCAAGCCTAGGAAGTAACTCATCATCATCACCACTACTCGCAACACTCGCCCAACTCTTGGCGCTCAGCACTGCAGCAATCCCTGCAGCATGAACTATGCCTCTCTCGGAAGTGTCAATATCACTAGAAGCATCCTGCTTCTTCTTCTTCTCCTATATATCTTTCCAATCCCTCCATGATTCCTTCTTGGCGGTTGTAGGAGAACCCTTGCTCCCCACTGACCACACGCTCTTCTTGGGCTGCAAAGTCTCCCTCTGAATATGCAAGCTCCTACTAGAACTCGACTCCCTCTGAGTCTCTGGAATATGTACGTGCCCCTCTGAAGCCTAAACCTGCACCTGTTCCACCTGCTTCTTCTTCCCATGATCCATAGGCTTGCCCGTCAGCTTGTATAGACCATGCTCTCTAACTTCGAGCACAATACCTATGGACCAAGACCTCAAACCCCTTCTTCTTGATCATCGAGACAGATATCACGCTATATTTGAGTCCTGGTACAAATAGTACATCCTGGAACCACATCACTCGTCCTATCTACATCCTGAATGGCACAAATCCTGATCCTCGGATCTCCTTCTGACTCTTGTCGCTCAACAGCATGCGCAACTTCGAGTGCCATTCATATAGAGTCTTGAAAACCTCCTGTGCCCCTGTCATTGGTTTCGTCGTACCACTTTCCATGTACCATCCCTCCTCTTCGATAGTACCCTGCGAGAATTGAGAGATCTTAGCAAAGTCCTCCTCCAACTGAGTGTAATTCTCCCATTATGTAAATTACACTTACATAATTAATTCACATCTGAATTATTGAAGTAAATACTGAAGCAACGTATACTGAATAAATATGATTCTGAAACAAGGAAACTGAGCAAGAAATCAATCACACATAGGACACAATTATTTTTGGACTAAGTCCCCGAAAAAAACCAATGCGGGAAAACCGGTGTAGCAGATCTGAGGGTTTGTATTATTAAGCAATAGCAGTTTTTGAATACATCTATGAATACCTCAAGGATTATTGAGTTACACAGAGAGAAATATTAGCAGAAAAAATTGTGAGAATACCTCACTCAATCACAAGAAAATCTAACCGATCCGGTCACTCGAAAGACCCCCTCTGGAGGTCTTTGCACAACCTCTGTGCAATCACTACATAGGCACTGCGTCACCTCCTCTAAGGACTGTGTAGCCCCAGCAACAGATCGATTTGACTCCCGGAATCACAGATTTGAGCCTCCCGGTCTCACACTCCAACTTCCGGCTTCTGGATCTGATCCGACAACTGTATCTCGGAAACTTTCTAAACCTCTGCGTCACCCTGACTAGCTCTGCTAGACGTCTTCCTACCTCTCTTTGTTGATGATTCACTGGCTAAGAAAATCTCTCTCCGGAAGCTACTCTACCCCTCACTGCACTAAATCACTTAGATCTATTCTTCGTCTGAGCACTGCTCCATCAGAAGAATTCGATCTCAAGATTCACTCTGTGTGTCTTTCCAAATGACCCTCAAGCCTTCCTTTATAGTCTTCTCGTTGAGAAATCAATGATCGAGATTAGATCTCTAATCAATGGCTAAGATTATAACATGACTTGATCTTCACCTTTTCTAGATTATTCTCACTCTATTTTATTAATGTCCTTTAATTATTTAATTTCCCTAAGTTTAGACTTAGGGTCTCCATTAAAATAATTAATTATTTTAATGAAACATTATTAACCAAGTCGAATTTTCACAAATGGTTTCTGGGTTCTTTGGAATATCTGTGTCTAAGCCTCTCCACCAAATTTGGGGCTTAGAGCACTTTCCGATGCTACCAAAATCAACACTCCCTCTTAGCGAGGAAGGTGCTCTAACAATATGCCTACCGCATCTGCTCTGTCCCTGAAGCATCCACCGCGCTGCTGAAGTCCATCAACCACTTCCCTGTTGCTGCCACTGTACTGCTGCCCATGACACTACCACTGCCACTACTGCATCCATACTACAACTCCCTCTCAAGTACTGCATCTACTATGCTACTAGAACTGCCACTGCTAACACTGCAACTCAGCTGTTGAGAGAAACAGCTGAACTCACCCATAACTGAATAAGTGTTCAGTGGATGCATCTCGTTGCTGAAGACTTTGACTGCTCGTAACTGCTGTGTTGTCCCTTTGATGCATTGCGTTGCTACTGCTCTGCACTGCGCAATGTTGATTTGCACTGCGCTTCACTCCAGTGCACTACGCTGTTGCTACGGCTTTGCTCTGAGTTGCTCCAGAAATGAGTACTGCTACCTACTGCACTATCATCTCCATCACTCCTCAGATCTCATTGAAACTCCATCCCGCCACTGCTTATTATGGGCTCCCATAGCAAGGTAATGATCTATGAGGTGGGCTCCTCAAGGATCCTGCACAATTGAAGTCCAAGGTGAAATACTGCTCTATGTCACCCCACTTCTTACCAGGAGAAGCATGGGCACTCATAGCAAGCTCATCTTGCTCGATCTTTGCAGTTGCAACTGTCGGATCATGCTTCTCATCCTTGTCCTTTTTCTTCGAAGGACACTATTTGCAAAGAGGCCCATCTTACCACAACTGAACCATTTCACCTTCGAGACATCTCTCTTCTGTCTCCATTACCCTTGTTGCCCTTTCGATGCAAGGGTTGCATTCTCCTCCTCCTCCAAAGTCTTCAATCCGCTACTGTTGCTGCTGTCAAGCTTCCACTTGACTAGATCTCTCCTCAACTCTTCCTCCTGAAGTGTTGCCCACATCTCCTCCCAACTAGGAAGCATAGCCCTGCCCATAATACTTTGGACAAAAACGTGCTACTCCTCCGTGAATGCGTTAAGGGCCAGCCTCACCATAGTTTCTACATTTGGGGTTGATCCCACGGCTGCCAACTGGTCTCGAATCTCCTAAAGTCTCGTAAGCAACGAAGCAATGCGCTCCCCCTTCTACATCTGGATCATGCAGAGCTTCTACTCCAAGTACATCTTCTGCTGCTCAGAAGATCCTTCGTACAACAAAGACAAAGCTACCCACATTTCCCTGGCAGTGTTCTTGCCAACTAAATGTGAGACTATTTGATCCTTGACACCATCAAGGATTAGCCTCTTGCACTTTGCCATATTGATTTTGTACTTCTTAAGTTGATCTGGATCTATAGGTACAATAATCACATTCGCCACGAACGTCTTGAGATCGAATTCATCTAGAAGGAACTAAATCCTTTCCTTCAAGATTACATAGTTGGAGGAACCCTCCAACCGGTCCTGATCTCGAAGACCATGAGTTGCCATCTCAGCCAAAAACTATCGAACTGCTTCCTTTTTCTTCCCCTCTGCGCAACCTAGGCATTCCTACGCACTCCTTCTAGAGCTTGTAGATCTGCTTCCTTGATCTGTTGCTCAGATCCATGAAAAGTGTTGAATTCCTCGCCTAGGAAATTACCTGAGGAATAATTCCTCGCTATGTGCTTTTTCTTTCTTCTGATGCTTCTCTGCCCAACAACCACCTACAGAAATATTGTGTCCCTTTGCCTCTACGTGAAGGCTCTGCGCAGGTCCCTCTGCCTCGGAAAAAGCTCGAACCGGAAGTCCTACCTATTTGTCGCGTCACTCAAAGAGAGACAACCTCAAGACTTCAACCCTCCTGGCTAGATTTGAGCAATCCCTCTCAAGATTCGATCTGTTGCTACTGCAGCAATTCATTCTTCACTTCAGATTCAGATCTGCTCTTCCCGTTTCACATCGAATGCTACTGAAAATGTGACACACACAGAGTGAAAATTCCTAGATCTGACAATCTAAGGAATCCTACTGCGTCAACAGAGTGTACTTCTCCTATTATGTAAATTACATTCACATAATTAATTCAAATCTGAATTATTGAAGTAAACACTGAAGTAGCCTACTTTGAATAAATATGATTCTAAAACAAGGAAACTGAGCAAGAAATCAATCACACATAGGACATAATTATTTTTGGATAGAGTCCTCGGAAAAATTTAATGCGGGAAAATCGGTGCAATAGATCTAAGGGTTTGTATTATTAAGCAATAGCAATTTCTGAATACATCTACCTACTACTACCTACTGCACTATCATCTCCGTCACTCCTTGGCTCTCACTGAAACTCCTCCATCCCGCCACTACTGATTATGGGCTCCCATAGCAAGGTAATGATCCATGAGGTGGGCTCCTCAAGGATCCTACCTAACTGAAGTTCAAGGTGAACTACAGCTCTATTTCACCCCACTTCTTACCAAGAGAAGCATGGGCACTCATAGCAAACTCATCCTGCTCGATCTTTGCAGCTACAACTATCGGATCATGCTTCTCATCCTTGTCCTTTTTCTTAAAAGGACACTGTGATGCGAAGTGGTTCATCTCACCAAATCAGAAGCATTTCACCTTCGAGACATCTCTCTTCTGTCGCCATTACCCTTGTTGCCCATTCGATGCGAGGGTTGCATTCTCCTCCTCCTCCAGAGTCTTCGATCCGCTACCGTTGCTGCTGTCAAGGTTGCACTTGACTGCATCTCTCCTCAACTCTTCCTCGTGAAGTGTTGCTCACATCTACTCCCAACTAGGAAGCATAGCCCTACCCAAAATACTTTGGAAAAAACAATGCCACTCCTCTGTGACTGCTTTAACAGCCAGCCTCACCACAATTTCTGCAGTTGGGGTGGATCCCACGGCTGCCAACTAGTCTCAAATTGTGAAAAAATTTAAATACATTAATGCAGAAATCCTACTGTAGTCAAGGTTGTCATTGATGTCAATATGACGTTATTAGGATGGCAAATATTCTTGTGATTTCATACCCTCATGTATATTATGATGATGTCCTTACTCATAATGACAAGTCCCTCTTGTTTGATAAGGATGCCATTAATGAAGATGTCATGTTATTAATGATGCGATTATGATATCAAGCCACTAAGAAGAAGTCTTGTCCTAGATGACTATTGATCATAATGATGAAGCCACCATAACCTCATGTATCCTTTCTCTTGATGAAGAAGCCCTAGAAATGATGATGTCCTTACTCTTGACGAAGGAGTCCTTTTTATTGATGCTCATAGTGACTCTTGATGAAGAATCTCTCCTTGTGATGATATAGCCCTTGCTCTAACAAACTGATGAATGCTGCATATGGTTAATGACATATCAATGCACTATCTTGATGGCATGGATGATATTGATGACATACATGATGTCACACTATGATGAAGAACTTGGAGTCATAACAATGAAGAAGCCCTAATGATCTTGCTGTCCTAATCACCTTCTGCACTAAAAATTTCAAGAGCAGTCACAAAGAAAAATTATTTTGAACACCTTGAAGGCATCTTTCCACAATAATTTATATACCATCTTAAAGAGGACTTTTTACTCTTTCTAATGAGCCTTCACTTGCCCCGAAACTCCCAGTGGTTGGTGAGATATTGAATTTTTAAGTTAAGAAAATTATATCTAATTATTGAGCCAACCTACACTTTGGCATTCATGTCGGCCTACCTCCAGGGAAACGTGTCTTTTCATGGGGACCAACAACCATATATATAAAGCTGCGCTCAATCATTTCACATTAAAAAAAAATTCGTATATCTATCTCTGAAATTTCGGAGTGCAGAGAAGTAATAGAAGACCGAGGAGAGAAGCTTAAGGACGAAAGAAGGAGCTATTCAAAAATATTGTCTGGGCTTAAATCCGCACTGCAATCCTTGTGGAAGACTTAGGCACAGTGGCTCAGCCCTGGTGCATTCCTTTTGTGACTCAGACCTACTGTTGAAGCTCAGATTTCTTGCACTAAACCACAGTGATTCTCACTGCAGGAAGTAACAGAATTTTCTTCTAAAACACAATCTCGGACTTGAAGAAAGATATTGTAACTGTGGTAATAGAACTGCTGTTCCAAATCTGTGACAAGAAAGTGTGGTCAGATAGTTTGCTGGTTATACACTGAGCATACAGTTTGAGAAGGGCTATAATCCTAGTCACATTTGTGAGGAGACACAGGTCTGTTTGGAGGACTAAAAACAGTCCAGAACTTAAGCACATTGGAGCAGCACTAAAGTGGAAGACAGCTGCAGCAGTTAGGAGGCAGTTTGGAGGAGTTTAAGTACGCTGATGTGGACAGTCATCTTGCCCTAACCTTTTTAGAGCACTCCCAAAGTCATCGGCTGCATACCTTGGTTGGGATTTGTAGTAGTATTAGAGCATTTTTTGAAGGACAGAATTGTTAACATCATCTACCTAAAGGCCTTGGAAGCACAAGGATTGGCGTTCTTAAAAAATTTATATTTTTGGAGTTGAACGCTTCTTAAGAAAACCACAAAAGCATTCTTGAAGAATAGTGTTGGAGACAGTTTATCTTGTTGAAAGAGATAGTAGAAGAGCTGACTGAAGAAACCCTAAGATGTCTTACTGAAGCAGATTACTGAAGATCTCTTGTAGAAATTGTTGGAGGCTTAGAAGACCTGGTACTGAATCTTTGAATAGTATTGAAGCTACTACAAGAAGTATAATTGGAGCACCATTGGAGAGTTGTTGAAGTAAACTTAAAGATACTTGAGGAGCAATCATTAAAGAATCCTTGAAGAAGGACATCATCTAGACTAGATGCAATGAAGCCATCATGAGGTAACTTGGAGAAATTGTTTGGGTACGATGAAGAGCAGTGGTGACACCTTCTAAGAAGAAAAGATTGTCATTGATGATGTGATGTGGAGACTAAGTGTGATAGGGCTCGTTGAAGAAGACTTTGGAAGCCGTGAAGAATAACCAAACATATTTTGACGAAGTGAATTTGAGGGTTGGAGCCTCATAGAGACAAGGTCGGTGCCTTGGAAGATAGGGTTGGAGCCCTAGAGGATTGGAGTCCTCAAGAAACTAAGTTGGAGCCTGTACCAGAGATAGGGTTGGAGCCCTCGAGGCTGGTGCCTCAAATTGACAAGGTTGGAGCCTTGGAAAGACCAAGTTGGTGCTTGGCACAATACAGGTTGGAGCCTGGAAGATTGGAGTCTTTATCTAACGTTGGAGCCCTATAGCATTATTGTACTTTACTTATTGTAAAGAAGAAATTAATAAAAGTATCTATTCCATCATTGTTCATTTTTTGTTCTAATTATAAGTGATATAACTGGTAAACTAACAATTGAAAAGAAATACTGATTCAACCTGTTAGTCATCAGTATTTTTCACTTGTTAGTGATGACTAGATCCATAGCTGAGTTTTCTAGGAGCTGATCTCCATATGTCAATTTCTCATCTAGAAAACCCTCATAAAACTTTTTTCGCCCTCCTACTTTTTCAGTCCGCCCATGTCAAAGTCAAAACTCATTATCACTATCCTGTATAGCTTTAGCCCTACTGGTCTGCCCATCAGCTCTAAAAGGAAAATCCAAGTCTGTTTCAAAAGCCTCCCCTAAGTTAGGAAGTGGCGCTTTAAGGCATTTTTCCCTTGGCAATCATCAAAAGGCCAAAAAACCTCCATCTGCTACAAACCAATCATGACAGACCTCCCACTCTGCAAATGAAATTGATAAACAACCCTAAGTCACGCCACTTACACACCCCTAAGTCTCAGCACTGCATAGACCACAGTCTCAAGCTGATTATTAGGTGTTTTACAGTGTTTTATAGATTTTACAAGGACATGAAACATGTCATCATCTCAGGAGAAGGTTCTTGAATCTACATTTAGAAGAACAGCTGCTTCTCAATGTAAACATGAGCCTGAGATACATCTGCAGGGTAAGGAGTTACTCATCAAATTCTTACAGCTTCATCCAGCCTGATAAGCACAGTAAAAAAAAGACAACACTGTCAAACAAACTTGTTATTTGTCATGACCAAAAAACCTCCTTCATCTATACGCAGAGGGTTAAGGCGCCTCCTTCATCTACAAGCAGAGGGCGCTGGCCAATATTGACTTTAAGGATTGCAAAAGCACAGGTTTGCTTTTCACTAGACAGTAAAACAGTGACTCTAGGTTTCTGAGTGTAAATGATGATGATAACAAGGCTAAGATCTGAAATATGCAAGACAAGAGAAGACAGAGTGTATGGTTTGGTAAAGAGTCATTTGAGTTTTCAGTCATCATCAGGGAGCATAAAAAGGGACTCCTCAATCAAAGCAATCATAACAAACATCTCTGCAGGGGTGTTAAGATGCATAGCTTCAATTAGTCTTAAACAGGAAAATACTTCTGTGAAAAGACCCCTGTGTGTTCTTTTGTTCCTGTTGAAATGTGAAGTACAGTCCATGGTTTCTGGATGAACATAAAGAAGAGGCAGGAAAGTAGCACATGCAAGTTACACTCCACCACAAAGACAGGTATTTTCTCTTCAGATACAGCAGGTTGGTCTTTTCAGAACTCCATCAGAAGAAAGTGGCCAAAAGGAGCCTCAGTATCTGTGAACAGAAGAAAGGATGGTTGTTTTTCGAAGAGTGCTAATCTCCCTACTCACAGAGATTATCTTTCAAATGACTTATCATAAGTTGATCAAGGCAAATGGTGACATTTCAGTTTCCCCTCAACAAAGAGCAGTGCAATGAGACAGTAAAGACCTCCTTCACAGGAAACAAAAGGGCAGCTCTCCTTGTTTCACTTTCTAACTCTGATGTATCATCTTCTGTTTTGTCTTCTACCCACAGTCAAAGAAAAAACTCAAAGACACCTAACAGTTGCATCTACAGTCAAAGCAACACCTGTCACCTAATCAAATTTACATTGCAGACAAGATTATAGTATAATACCCAGAGCAAAAATGTATTTGACCTAGTTTGTCTCTTGCAAACAGGTATACAAGCTCATCAAGTACAAAAAGAGCTTTGGCACAGTGTTTCAGGTTCTGGAAATCATCAAAGGCAAAATCTAAATGCCACTGCTCCAAAAAGAGACATTTCCTCCTCTAAGTAAGAAACAGTCAAAATTTCAAAGGACATCTTTATCCACAAGTTATGATCTGAGTTTTGAAAACTTTGAAAAGCATGAAAAGAAAATCAGCTGGCAAAGGCAATTTGAGTTTTTATTACCAAGAGACATCACCATTGGAACTGTTGTTCATCATAGGCAAAGGAGGTGTTTTGATAGACTGTCAGTGTTTTAGAAAGTTCAAGGCAAAAATGGGTTTTCATTATTCAATGGACAGAGATATTACATATATGTTTTGAGCAGAGGAGTGTATTGAAAAAGGGCGCCCTTCTTAATCAAAGGGCCATGGCCAAATCCAAATAAGTACAACAAATGTTTGATACCTACAGTGGGGAAGAGGTTGAAAAGATACATTGGAGACAGAAACTGTCAAAGCAAGTTGAAAATACAAACCCTACCCTTTCAAATAGCAAAGCAGTCTTCAGTATTTTCTTGACAGATTTAAAGTGAGGTTACATAACAAATGTCATCAACAGTGTTATAAACAAAGTGGCAAAGGATGGTCTGAAGGTCATCAGGGCATTATTCAAAATTGGAGTCGCTGTGTTAAATGGTCACCAGAGAGACAAAACTGACAGGAATCACCCTTCAGACCCATGTGCATAAGTGAAACAGAGTTTTGACCTTTCAAGCTATATTTTCTTTGTATAAAGAGGTTGATTCATGTTAGCACGGTCTAAAAAACATAAAAATCTCCGCTGCCTACATTGCTTCGGAATCCAAGTTACAAGTACGCCAAAGGGTATTGTTGAAGAAGGTCAAAAGCTTCGAAAACCTTGCAAGGGCCAACCAAAAGTTCATTTTGCATTTCAAAAAATAAAGTGACCGTTGGGAGTTTGATATGACAAAGGAGTGAGGTCGAAGAGTGAAGTTTCATTTTCAAAACACAAGCAAGGTTTTCCTTTGATGTTCTCAGCATCAAACAAAGAAGATTGGAGCGATTTTGAAGAAATTTGCCACAGTTTCACTGCGCGACACGCCTGTAAGTCTGCGCGACGCGCTCAGAAGCATTTTTGCACTGGCCGATAACAGTCGCGCGACGCGCCTGTACGTGTGCGCGACGCGCCTGTACACGGCGCCCGACCGACCCGACAGTTGCCCGGTACCCAGGTTGCGCGGCATTCTTCCTCCTGAAAGTGCCGCGCAAAGTTTTCAAACGCCAACACGAATTCAACTCGCCTCCAAAGTGACTTCAACTCACGAAAATGTTTTGCATCATGTCTTGAGGTATTTTGCACAGTTTTCCCCTCAAATTCGTGACTGTTTGATGATGTTTGGGGCCAAAAAAAAAAGGTTTGAAACGAGTTAAGTTAAGTGATTATGTTCAAAAAGGAATAGGGTTTTTGATTCCAAATCTGAGTTTGAAATAGCTCAGATTCACCAGCAGAAAGCTTATCCAAACAGGTCATTCCTTCTTTGTGTTTCAAAACCTAGTAATTATCCTCCAAACAGTCAGTCTTTAGTAAAGAAGCAGTGTGAGGGTGTTTTGGTCAGAACCTTGTTTAAAGACAATAGAAGGGAAATATCAATTGACTGATAAACATATATTGGTGAGCTGCATGCGAGGGGATTAATGTTTTGATCCAAGGGGAGCTTGTCCACTGTTAAACTGCTACATCACCATACATGAAAAACAGAGCTTTGCTGTGTGAATATCCGTTATTTAAAAGCTGTGCTGGAGTGGTAGATATGTTGGTAAGGTCCTCTGCAGAGAAAGAAATTTTGTTAAACTAAAAACTGTGTTTTTCACCTCCCTATTTCAAAGAACAAGGGTGTTTTATCTTCAAGGCATCAAAGGGCAAAGGTCACTCCTATAAACCACAGGAAGAGACAGTTTTCACTATGTATTCTACATTTCTGTCTTTTGTTCTTAGAGCTTATTTGATAAGTTGATATTCATATAGAGCAAAGGTTTTCTACAAAGAAAAAGGTGTCACATTGATAAGGTGCCTTAACTATTTGACAAGATAAACTCCTACAGGTTTTGTTGAACTGTTTGAAGTTTTTTTTTCAAAACTTTGTCACCTTGTTCCATAACTGTGGCATTGACTGTATGCTTACACTAAGGGTTGATTGCATAAGACATAAGTTTATTTAGTGATTGGCACACAAGGAAGGGCGTGGTTTTGAAGGAACAGGGTTTCCATATTAAACAGGAGTTTTGATTGTGGGAAAGAAATAAGCTGCTACAGCCTCTGTTGAAACTTTAGAGCTTGTTTAACTCTGTCACCTGTTCTCTAACTGTGAAATTGACTATATAACTACACTCAGGATTGACTGTATATGATGTGAACTATGTTGATTAATTAACACACCAGACAGGGACAGGATGGTGGAGTTGGAAAGTCTACTTTGGACAAAGATTAAAATGTGTTGTTAACCTCCAAACTTCACAAGAGCAAGGTGATCTTTTGACACTTTACACAAAAATTTCACCTAACAGTTGTCTCCTTTTTCACTGTGTGGTCTCTTATTGAAAAGTCTGCTGGCTGAGATACTTTAAAGGTGGAAAGGCCACTTTTTGAAAGAGCAGGGGTTTTAAAATTGTGAGGAAACTTGTTGAAGTCATTCAAAGACAATATTTCACTATCAAAACAGTAAATTGACAGAGTTCACCTCAAAGAAGGCAGTTTAAGGACAGTGAGGCAGTTTGTTTCTTCAAAAGCACATTTAGGTCAAAATGCCTCCAAGGTAAGACAGCAGAAGTGGTCCGCATAAAAGATATGAGCCAATCTCTACAGAGGAGGTCAATGCGCATCCATCCATCCTTTTCAACTTTCATGAGGTAGGTTGTTTGGATTTCTGCCAGAAGATACAGGAGGTCAAAAGTTTCTCGCCCTTGACACACCTATGTGCCCTGAGATTCAAAGAAAAACATTTCCAAGTGGCAGGTCTTGATTTCAAGAGCTCTCCAAGGTATGTGTCCAAGGCAACTAAAATTCCATATCATGGCGAGAAATGGTTCAAACAGGCCCATCTAGATTTGAATGACTATAAGCCTTTCATCAAGCCCGAGCACAAAGATACATGCACTGCCATTTTTCCTTTCTCTTATCTTCTTGACAGTTATGCTCCTCTAATGAAAGTCATAATGAAGTATTTTACTTGTGAAGGGAGATTTGCTCGAGTTTATGCCTATCATGTCAGACTGTTGATGCATTTCACTAAAACTAGGCAGCTCAATCTCCCTTACTTTTTATTCAAAAGCATCGAGAAGATGGCATCCACAGTCCAGAAGAAGGCTCCATCTCTGCAAATACCTTCCCTTTTCCATCATTCTCTGATCAAAATTATCATCCTACACCAGCTAGAGAAGAAAGAGGTTCCATGGGATGTATTCATCAGTCACCCAGATTTCTCTACTGTTCCTCCTATCCATATATCTCCCACTCAGCCTATTCATCGCCCTATACCTTTGTCCAGCAGGCCTACTCCTAGAAGGCTCAAAATTACCACAGAACAGTCAGGACAGCAGGAAGAAGGAGAGGGAAGTAGACAGCAAGAAGAGAAAGGTCATGAGCAAAAGGAAAGGGAAACAGAAGATGAGGAACAACAGCAGGACAGTGGTGAAAGTCAGCAGCGAACAGAAGATGATGAACAACAGGTACAAGAGGAAGAGCAGCAGCTTGATATTGAAGGACAGAAACAACAGCTTGGGCAGGAATTTGAGCAGCTGCCTGAGCCACAAAATGAGCAGGAAATCCAAGCACAGCAACAGCTTGATTTTGGCGAACAGGGGCAGCAAATTGAGCAGAAAAAAGAAGACACACAGCAGCCTCAAGGAAAGCAGCAGTTTCAAGAAGATGTCAAGGGTAGAGCAGTTGTGCCTCCTTCTCCTAAAAAGACAAAATCCAACACAGCAAGAAAGAAAGGGCCTAAGGCTGCCACCCCAAAAGTGACAAAAGTTGTCCCTAGCAAAAGAAAATCGCCCAAGGAACCCCTCACTAGCATGCCAAGAAGGAAGAGTGCAAGATTGGCTTTCAAAGGGAAAGGCAAAATTGGAAAAAGTCAAGAACATGGAGGTGCATCGGCTGTCATTCCAATCCAAAGTGATGACAGCGATAATGAAGCCCGCATTCTTGAAAACCTCCTAATCCATAGAGAGGGGCAAATTGAGGCATTGGAGAATGATTTTCAACGGGCAAGGAACTTCAACTATTTCTTGGAAACCCAAAACAAACAGATGAGTGTTCACACAACAGTTCATGAAGCACGGGCAATCAAATACAAGAATGAGGCTGCTAAGGCACAAGCGAGGATAGAAGAACTCATTGGTGATTTTGATGAGGAAGAAGAAGAGGACCAGCCTAGGCGGAAGAGGCCTAGAACCATAGGGCTTAAAAGAGCCCTGGAAAAGCAAAGGGAAGAAGAACAAGCCCATCTCCAAGCCTTTTCTCTCACTGCCCTACTTGAGCAAGAAATTGAAGAAAACAAAAAGGCATGGTTAGAAAGAGCCAACAAACACTTGGAGATGAAGCTTGAAAGAGCAAACAGAAATCTGGAGCTGCAAAGGAAGAGGACACATCACTTTCAAAAGTTGAATCAGTTTGCCTGGCGCAAGCTAAAGGCCACCCAAGAGAAATTGAACGAAACAAAGGGGAAGCGCCCGGCACGGAAAGAGGAGAAAGGCACATCAGCACTTGACATTTTGGCCTCAACTTCGGAGCATGTTGCTAGGGACCCTTGAGGGTCATGCGCACCAATTTTGGGCCCATTTCGACAACTTTTTGTTTTTTGACATTTTTTGAGTTTTTGGTCGAAAACTCATAAATTCGCCATTTCATTTTGAGGATTTGTCAAGGGAGGAGGATGACACCAGTTGATGCCATAATTTCATGATCATGTCCTTAGCGATTTTTAGAGCATTTGGAGATCATTCGCCCCCTCAAAATGGCGAAAAATGCTCACTTTTTGCACATTCTGCCCGGCATATTAGCATTCTGCAATTTTCTGGGTTTTTACACAGGTACAGATTTGGAGGACCTCCAGGCATCAGATTGAGGTGATTTCAGTTGCGTCGGAAAGTAGACACTCAGAGCTTTCCAACGAGCTATCATGAGCTTCGTTTCGACATCAGGAAGGCTGCCAAATGTTTCCGGCAAGTCAGGGGACCTTTTTCTGATATAAATTTGAAGTATTTTTGTAATTTTTGAACCTCAAAAATCTGCTTTTTCCAAATGTGCGTTTAGCTATTTTTGCACTTGGAAAATGTTGCAAACTCAATTAAATTCCCTTTTTTAGCAATTTTTAGATATTTTATGAGATATTTTTGTGCCTTGGGTTTTGCAAAGCCTCAAGGACAAGTTTAGATATTTTGATTAGGCCAATGGGATAGCTAGTTGCACCATGAGGTTTTCCTCACTTGAGCCTATTTATTCCAAGGGCTTCATTGTAAAACAAGGCTGAACTTGAGAGAAGAAGCAATATATTGGTCATATGAGCTTTGAAGAACATACTTTTGTTATGATTTTGGACTGCCTCTTGGATGCTTTTGATGAATGATGAAGGATTGTTGATGGATTCCATGACATGGTAGAATGGTATAGTGTTTCTTGCTTTGTTGTTGTCTTCTAGTTTTCATTCATAATACATGTTTTCTTGCTTGATATAGATCAGTAGAGATTAATTTTGAGATATGCCCATGGAGGCACCTCAAAATTCCTGAATCTTCATAGCTTTTATGTTTTCTTCTTCCTTAGTTGCAGTAAAGAATTCTTAACTGCTCTTTAGTAATTTAAGGATATTGTTGCTAGTTTCATTTATAAGTTCTATGCATGTTGAGTAGGATGTATGGTGTGCCCTGCTTACCTATGGCTATCCATAGCTCTTTCCATGAAACTATCTCTTTGACTGATTAGATTATCATCTTGTTGAACCAAGGAGGCCTAGTCCCGATCTAGCCCTTTGCCTAAAACTATGAAGGCTTGTTTGTCAAAGTGCCCAATAACTTAAAGACTGTGTTTAGGCGTTCCGGCATAGTATTTTGAGTTGTTAGTCCGTCTTATGTGTTTTCCCCAAAGTCTGATAGCCATTTCCTAAAGTTAGAGGTCTTATACTTCTATGCATGGCTTGACTGTTTATTTCTATGTATTATTTAGCTTGTAGTTACATTTTGCATGATTAATGGCTTGCCATAACATGTTTATGTCTGCTATCAAACTAGTTATGCTTGAAATCCTTCGTCTTTCACAAACTTGATGTCCATTTACCCCATTTTTCCCAAAGATCCTTTCTACCTTGAATCAAATCGGCCCTACAGCAGCCTTATATCATCATCTGATAGCTTCCTTGACCTTTTTGACCCCATAGCCCAGTTGATCTGACTTCTTGTTACCTGTTTTATATCTTTGATCAGTTTTATCCCTCACAAACTTAAAAAACCAAAAATCAAAAAACTCACTTCATAACTACCCTAATATCAGAATACCATAAGCAAACACACCGATATCTTTTATACATATAGAGAGAGCCCTCTCTGAGTCCAGGAAGGCTAGGTCCTTGGGCTCCAAAGCTTGGTTTGATGTTACATCGTCATTTGGCTCACCAATCGGCCAAATCACGGGAACCTAACACAACCCCCTCTCAGTATTTCCAACAATTGTATCAGAGCTAGTACCTTCACTCAAAGCCTAACAGCTTGAAGGTTGATCATTAGGACACAAATGGGAAAGCCAAGGAAGAAAGTCTCCAATCCTCCTAAACATGTGTCTTCCTCAACCATCGAAATTGAAGTCAATCAATTTGCGAAGGCTCCATTGTTCAATTGAAATTTTGATATATGGGAGGCAAGAATGAGGAATTTCTTGAAGACTCAAGGAATTGAAGTTTGGAAATCAGTGATTACTAATGACACGATGGACGAAAAATCCAAGGAGTATAATACAAGAGCAATGAAGGCAATTTTGATCTTCACTCAGCAAAATTCATATGGGACAAACTTCATGATCTTCACTCAAAAGGAGAGTTGACAATGATTTCTAATCAACAAGATGATGGAAAACAAGAAAGAAGTCCAGAATCCATCAAGGAAGCTGAAGATAAGAGAGATGACAACAAGGCTAAAGAAGACCTAGAAGATGAAGAGAACAAAGAAGACTTTGAAGAAGATCTCCTGAATAAACTTATCGCTTCAATGGAAGAGATTAATAGTTTGAAAAAGGAAAATGAGGAACTTAAGAAGAAAGCGCAAGATGGTAACCAAGACAAGACAAGGAAGGAAGTTGACTTTGTCAAGCTTCAAGTACAAGAAAGAGATGAGGAGCTTGCCAAACTTAAAGAAGAATTTCATCAAAACAAAAGAAAGCATCATGAAGAAGTCATATCTATGACAAATCAATTGGATAAGGAAAAGAAAAAGGAAGAAACTTTGTCAAGCCACCTTGAACAAAGACTTAAGAGCTTGAACAATCTTGAAGCAGAGATTGGTCAATACAAGGAAGAAGTCTCTTCTCTTAGATCTCAACTAGAAGAAGCAAGGAAACAAGAACAAGGAGCTTAGAAGGTGATGGAAATTTCGTTATTCATAGAGGGACAAGTTGATGAAGCAAAAAAGGAGAGAAACACCATTATATGCCAACTAGAAGAAAAGGATGCAGAAATCTTCAAACTAAAATTAGATAGCAATCTTCTCAAGGCCCAATCATGTGAAGCAACCAAGATGAAGGAAGAAATGGAGATCGATCTATCAAAGAAGGATGAAGAATGCAAGAAAATGAAAGATGAAATTGATATCCTTAAAAAGGAAGCTGATCATCTGAACAAGAGCCTAAAGAGCTCCCAAACCCTAGATGACATCTTGAGTCATCAAAGATCTCCTCTTGATAAATCGGGTCTTGGTTATGCAGGTGAATCTTCAAACAAGAATGATGCAATCCCTAATGCTTCAGACAACAAGGATGTGGAAAAGCTTGGAAGAAATATTGATGCCCCCAGTTCCAACAAAAGCAAGAAGAAGAGTCAAGATGACATTGTAAGAAACCGTACTCCAAGAAGATATGTTGCTGGTGTTAAGAATGCTAGAGGCAATAAATTTGAGCAAAGGATCCCAAGAAGAAATTATTTTAGAAGTACATCAAGGCAATTTCCATCCTCTAGGTACAAAAGTATATTTTTTGGTATTGTTATTCTTGTACAAATTTTGGGCACATGGCAAAGGATTGTACGGCATACCACAAGGACAAATATAATGGTCCCCGTCAGTTTCCTAGAAGAAACTTTGCAAGAAGAAGTCGTGATCTTTCATTCATGAATACAAAAGAGTGCTTCAATTGCCATAACATTGGACATATGGCACGTGATTGTAACTTGACTTGGGTTCCTAAACAAGCTAAAACCATGACAACCAACCCAGAGAAGAAAGTTACACAAGTATGGAGAAGGAAGCAAGTTGAATCTGGAAGTCTCTTGAACACTCCGACCAACAACACATGTTGTTGACTTGATGAAGTCATCCTTGATATTCCAAGTGACTGATAATGAAACTTTGCCAAAATGAGACCATGCATACATTGAGGGGGAGTCTGTGATTCTTGAGCTTTCTTGTAGAAGATATTCAAGAAGAACACTATGAAATCCTTGATGAGCCCTACATGGACAATCATCTTTTAGATCATCTCTCGGGGGCATTGAAGAACATAATCCCTTCTCATCTGATGGACCATTGTTGAAGATGTCTTCTACTTAATCACCAGGCAACAATTTTTCTTTCTTGAGCAAAAAGAAGAGCTACACGAGGTTATGCACACAGGGGGAGTTGTTTCATCACATGAAGAAATTCAATCTATCATGGACCACATTGACAAAAGGAAGAGCACCATGACAGGGGAAGCAACATACTTATTAAGAATTACTATTGATGGAGAAAATATGATAAAGAGAAGTAGCTTGATAGGTGGAGTACTTGGGCACCCTATTTTCCCTTGATGTCAAAGGGGGAGAGAATGTTGTAAGGACAATGATATTGCCATCAATGACAAAGGGGGAGATTGTTAGTCAAGGTTGTCATTGATATCAATATGACATTATTAGGATGGCAAATATTCTTGTGATGTCATAACCTTATGCATATTATGATTATGTCCTTACTCATAATGACAAGTCCCTCTTGTTTGATAAGGATGCCATTAATGAAGATGTCAAGTTATTAATGATGCGATTATGATATCAAGCCACTAAGAAGAAGTCTTGTCCTAGATGACTATTGATCATAATGATGAAGACACCATAATCTCATGTATCCTTTCTCTTGATGAAGAAGCCCTAGAAATGATGATGTCCTTACTCTTGATGAAGGAGTACATCTTATTGATGCTCATAGTGACTCTTGATGAAGAAGCTCTCCTTGTGATGATATAGCCCTTGCTCTAACAAATTGATGAATGTTGCATATGGTTAATGACATATCACTACACTATCTTCATGACATGGATGATATTGATGACATACATGATGTCACACTATGATGAAGAACTTGGAGTCATAACAATGAAGAAACCCTAATGATCTTGTTGTCCTAATCACCTTCTGCACTAAAAATTCCAAGAGCAGTCACAAAGAAAAATTATTTTGGACACCTTGAAGGCAACTTTCCACAATAAGTTATATACCATCTTAAAGAGGACTTTTTCCTCTTTCTAATGAGCCCTCACTTGCCCCGAAACTCCCAGTGGTTGGTGAGATATTGAATTTTTAAGTTAAGAAAATTATATCTAATTATTGAGCCAATCTACACTTTTGGCATTCATGTCGGCCTACCTCTAGACTGACGTGTCTCTTCATGGGGACCAACAACTATATATATAAAGCTGCGCTCAATCATTTCACCGAAAAAAAAAAATTTGGATATATCTCTGAAATTTTGGAGTGCAGACAAGTAATAGAAGAAAGAGGAGAGAATCTTGAGGATGAAAGAAGGAGCTATTCAGAAATATTGTCTAGGCTTAAATCCGCACTGCAATCCTTGTGGAAGACTTAGGCACAGTGGCTCAGACTTGGTGCATTCATTTTGTGACTCAGACCTACTGTAAAAGCTCAGATTTCTTGCACTAAACCACAGTGATTCTCACTGCAGGAAGCAACAGAATTTTCTTCTAAAACCCAATCTCAGACTTGAATAAAGCTATTGTAACTGTGGTAATACAACTGCTGTTCCAAATATGTGACAAGAAAGTGTGGTCAGATAGTTTGCTGGTTATCCACTGAGTATACAGTTTGAGGAGGGCTATAATCCTAGTCACATTTGTGAGGAGACACAGGTCTGTTTGGAGGACTAAAAACAGTCCAGAACTTAAGCACATTGGAGCAGCACTAAAGTGGAAGACAGTTGCAACAGTTAGGAGGCAGTTTGGAGGAGTTTAATTATGCTGATGTGAACAGTCATCTTGCCCTAACCAGTCAGCCAAACCTACAGCAAATAGACACCAGATTCGAACCTTTTTAGAGCACTCCCAAAGTCATCGGCTGCATACCTTGGTTGGGAATTTGTAGTAGTATTAGAGCATTTTTTGAAGGACAGAATTGTTAACATCATCTACTTAAAGGCCTTGGAAGCACAAGGATTGGTGTTCTTACAGAATTTATATTTTTGGAGTTGAACGCTTCTTAAGCAAACCACAAAAGCATTCTTGAATAATAGTGTTGGAGACAGTTTACCTTGTTGAAAGAGATAGTAGTAGAGTTGATTGAAGAAACCCTAAGATGTCTTATTGAAGCAGATTACTGAAAATATCTTGTAGCAATTGTTGGAGACTTAGAAGACCTGGTACTGAATCTTTGAATAGTATTGAAGCTACTAGAAGAAGTATAATTGGAGCACCATTGGAGAGTTATTGAAGTAAACTTAAAGATACTTGAGGAGCAGTCATTAAAGAATCCTTGAAGAAGGAAATCATCTAGACTAGATGCAATGAAGCCATCATGAGGTAACTTGGAGAAATTTTTTGGGTACGATGAGGAGCAGTAGTGACACCTTCTAAGAAGAAAATGTTGTCAGTGATGATGTGATGTGGAGACTAAGTGTGATAGGGCTCATTGAAGAAGACTTTGGGAGCCACGAAGAATAACCAAACATATTTTGACGAAGTGAAGTTGAGGGTTGGAGCCTCATAGAGACAAGGTTGGTGCCTTGGAAGATAGGGTTGGAGCCCTAGAGGATTCGAGTCCTCAAGAAACCAGGTTGGAGCCTGTACCATAGATAGGGTTGGAGCCCTCGAGGTTAGTGCCTCAAATTGACAAGGTTGGAGCCTTGGAAAGACCAAGTCGGTGCTTGGCACAATACAGGTTGGAGCCTGGAAGATTGGAGTCTTCATCTAGGGTTGGAGCCCTATATCATTATTGTACTTTACTTATTGTAAAGAAGAAATTAATAAAAGTGTATATTCCATCATTGTTCATTTTGTGTTCTAATTATAAGTGATATAACTAGTAAACTAACAATTGAAAAGAAATACTGATTCACCCCCCTATCAGTATTTCCAACATGATTAAATTATACAAGTTATTTTCAGAAAATACCGAAGTAAACACAACTATGTTAGGATATTCCAACACATAGGAAATAGTTAAGAATAATTTAGTCTAGTGTAGAGTTAGGTAAAGTGTGTTTCTTTATCATGTACATTTGTAACTTATAATCTAACAGTCTGTAATATCCCAAAAATAAAATTTTCAGCAGATCATGCCATAAAAACGCATTCTTCAGGTATGATGGCTTCAGCTATCATATAATATTTTTGAAAATGTTCAGCAACCCAAATAAATAGCAGCATCAACCTTTACTCAGCTTCTAAGGGCAAAAAGGTGGGGAAAAGTGAGGATTTTGGCCCTAAAATGAGTGAATAAGGAAATCTGCGTAAAATGACGGGTCAAGGTTCTGGAATATGTTAGAACAGGTCAAGAGGGACTTCCATGTCGAATTTCAGCTCAAACAAAGGCGTTTTGCTATGTTAAACAGTTCCTCCTTCCCGACTAGTCAATAGAAACCCTGATTTCCCAAGACTTTGAGTATGCAGAATTTTACTGAAGCAAGGGCTGCGTCTTTTCTGAAGGAATAAGATGTATAATAGTATGTATGATCAGAGAATGGGTTTGGGAACATGGCATAGGCATTCAGCAAGGTTAAACAGCAGTTGATATAGAAAAACCCCTCAAAATAGAGGTGCCACAAGACAAAGATTGATCTAGAAATACTTCAGCGTTTTCTCTAGGAAGCTGAAGCTTATATTTATTATATTACAGATCTGAAACTGATAAATACATGAAAACAGAGATCTATAATGAGACAAAATGCCCAAAGGGCTCTTTATTACTTCCCCCTTGGGAATTTCAGCAATACATGAAAATGTCGGAGCAGATCTGAGTTTTACTGCAGCAGATCTGAAGAATGATTCAGAATTTCTGAAGCAAACTTCAGTATCAGATCAGAAATATACTTGGATTGGTTGGCCAATCCAAGGATCACCCTCCAACAAAGATCTAGCTTCCAAAACGCTGCCAAAATCCCACACAATGACCCTGCTCATCAGATCTGCGTCCTCCCTGACTGGATCTGCGTCCTCCCTATTCAGATCTGCGTCCTCTCTCTCTAGATCTGCGTCCTCCCTAGCTGGATCTGCTGGATCTGCGTCCTCCCTATCCAGATCTGGGTCCCTTCTGCCTGGATCTGCTGGATCTGCGTCCTCCCTATCCAGATCTGCGTCCTCTCTGCCTTGATCTGCGTCCTCCTTATCCAGATCTGCGTCCTATCTCTCTGGATCTGCGTCCTCTGCCCTAGCCTGCGCAGTCTCAAGAAAGGGGGTATCTCCTCTGCCAAATCTCCACCAGAAACTACTGCAAATCACCACTGAAACTGAAGGATGATGCTAAGAAAATAACCTTACCAGGGCAGGCACTCGAAGTCCCCCGAGGCTAAGGATGATGCTAAGAAAATAACCTTACCAGGGCAGGCACTCGAAGTCCCCCGAGGCTAAGGGTGAGATCTCCGCACGGAGACACTCGGTTGCACTAAACAGTGCAGCAGACGGGCTAAACAGCCAGCGTGCCAAAGAAAGACAAATGTCTCACTCAATAATCAATAATCCAAGAATCCAAGCATGAATGAAATGAAGAGGCTCCTTCATCTTGTATAGTGTTGGTTTCCCTCCAAAACCCAATGTAGCCTCTCTCTCTCCTCCACATCCTACCTTGGGTCAACGTGAGGCCTCCCCTCATACTCATGTGGACCCCCAAGGCCCCCTCTTTAAGTTATAACGTCAATCAACTAGGAAAACACTTTATTTTATAAAGTGAGGTGACTAAAGTGAGGTGACCCCTTTTATTTCTCACTTTATTTTATTTACAAACTACAGGTGGCAAAATAAACAAAATAGAATATTCCAATTTGATGTCACAAATTAGGAATATTACAGTCCCCCCTGGCAAAATGTTGCTTGCCCTCAAGCAACTGTCTGAACAAGTCTCCTCCTAGCGGATGCTCTCCACCGATACTGCAAAATATGCCTGGGTCCCAGATGCGCCACTGAATCTCCCCTGTACTCTGCATCACCCTGACATGTAGGGATCTCTCAATGCCAGGATCCCAAACTGATTTCTCATGATACCAGCCAACCAACAATCCTCCTGGATCCCATTGCCACCATGGCCAATAATAGCCCAAGTCCCATGGCTCGGACTGCGCACTGCCTCTGGCTATGACTGATGAAGACCATGACCCCTGCTGCTCTGCATCTATGACTGTGTAAGCTGGCCCTTCAACTGCGTACCAACTCATCACCTCTCTCCAATCAACTGCAAGGGTAGAACTGAAGAATCTCCACTCGAGGCATGGAGTCTGGAATGTAATGAGGAACATCTCCCTCATGTGGATCCTCCATCCCCAAGCAATCATCCAAACAAAATGAGCCACCTCCCAACAAGGCAACTCCTGAAAATCTCCCTCCACCTCAAGCTCCGGTAATGAATGTGGGATGAAAATCTGACCTTGGCAAGCATCATAACTTACCCCATGCCGTCCTTCTCTCCACTTATGATAATTGTAGAGTGTATGCTGATCCTGGGGTACAGAATCATTGCCCTCCAGTGGCAAAGTGAAGAAAAATCCTCCAATGAAGGTTCCTCCAACAATGAAGAACAAGCTGGCCCAAAACAATCCATCCATGAAGAATAGGACATGGTCATCATGGATCATTCTAATGAGATGTTTGCTGAAGGTTTTACATGATGATACATGATGCAAACAATCTCTCACAAGGATATAATGCAGTCTCATCCACTGCAACTCCAAAAAATTACATGGCAAGCAAGGTACAAGATCCATCACATCTACTAATGGATAATAAAGGCTGAATATGACAACAACATAAGACCAAACACTTGCCCATGGCTGTACAATGGATGAATATCAATCTCATGGCCCCCCTCAAAAGAGAACACATATGTAGTAGTGGTGGCCATGCCTCCTCTCATGCTCCTATTAGAACATGTAGTGCAGAAAATACTCAAAGGCACATTCAGTTCATGTGTCTCTCTCATAATCAAGCCTCCCATACAAATCTGATCTATATCAGCAAATGAAGACATGATCAGCAGCAAAATGAAGGAAATGCTGAAGGTCTCATGTGGTGCAAGAAGGTACCAACAGCTTCCCAAACAAGTACAGCGCAGTTTTACAAGTTGCTGCTTGATGAAAGTGCATGGAAAAATGTTTCTTGTTACATAGTTAATCATGCATGTCTTTATATGATACATGCTATAGTGCAGAAAATGAACATACATGTGATGATAAAACATTTGCCCAAGGTCACAAAAGAGATGGCTGCCTCCATCATGTAGATTGGCCCAATACAACTCATGGATCAATGTGACAAGCTTGCCCTCTTGTGAAGCAATGCACTGCATAGGAATGGTAAGAGTGTGCAAATCAATGAATGTATAGACAAAACCCTCACCATATGCTGGAAGTAAGATGGTACATGGATCCATAAATGAGTCCTCCATAGTGTTTTGGCATGCTATGAAGAAGAATGAACCATGTGCTGCAAGAAGATAATCCTCCTCATGCTTGGAAACCCAAGTCAAGAAGAATATGCCATAGATGTCTCTATCATCACTACCTCCTCTTTGTGCAACAAATATGAAGTGATCCCGGGACCTATGGGTTATAGATCCACCATATCTCTGCTGCGCACACTTCATCCATAATGTTCTGCTCCAAGGTGACAACGCTGGGAGCTCATGCAAATAAGCTCCTGTCAATACAAGACTCTGTTCTTTGACATGCTCCTTGTCAAAGACTCCTCTAATAATGCTGCAACAAATATGGAATACCTCCCAAGATGGAAGTGCTTCCCAATCAAAGACCATGGAGATAGTGCCATCTCCTCCTCCTGCGACATCATGCAAAGTGTGGGAGCAAATCTGCCCTTGCTCTCCCAAGCAAAGCAACAAGAAATTGTGTTGCCTCCCCATACCTCCATCATACCAATCATGTGATGAAGACACAATGAATGATATGAGTATCATATCAACACCATGCATCCATACTCTGTGCTGCTCAATGATGCAAGTATCCATCCATCTCTTCCCCAACCTCCTACTCTTAGGAAGAGTGTTTTCCAAGTGATGGCCAAACTCTTTCAAGAGTAACCAGCGCAGCCAAGCCTCCTGCTGCCCGGTATCATAGATCTGCAAGTAGCCTCCTAGCTCCTTGCTCATCAACCCCATCCACTCAATCACTTGTGGATGCCTCCTTCTTCTCCACATCCTGGTACTCCTCCAATGAGGTTTACCATCCTCCAAAATCAAATTTCTGAATTTGCACTTCATAGGGTTTTGAAATGTAAACTTCTCAAGGATCAATGAGACCCTATCAAGAATCAAATAGGTAGTAGGCAAAAACCTCCCATCATGATGTGTATGGCTCAAGGGATGTCCAACACAAGCATGAGAGATGTTATCCATCCGAAGATGTCCCCCATCTTCTATCTGCTCTTGTGAGAAGGGAAGAAAGTCATTGCACCCCATGGTGTGTCGAAGTGCATCTCCAGTGAGATCTCTCCTTGAGACCTCCCTCTCATCCATAGTCTTTCCAAACCAATGAGGTCTTGGATCCGAAAGTAGAAGTTTCTCTTTGAGCTGAGAGGAGCTCATTGAGAAAGTGTCATCTTGAAGGGAGAAAAGATTTCTTACTCCAAGATGTCTACCATCAATCTTCAAGGCTTCAAACCCCAACCTCCAATGTGATGTACAATCCAACAATGGCTCATGAGAATGATGGTTTGATTCCTCCTCGAGTGTTTCCACGTTGCACAACGCAGTGCAACCAGGCTGCTCTACAGTAGCAATGATATTTGACCCTTGGTCTACAAGAGTCCCGTCCTCAAAAGTGTTGGCTGCCCCAACTGTCAATGCGTGTGGCTGCTCCTCCATGAGTGTGACAACATTATCACAAGCCTCCTCACGAGGTGATGTGATCTCTTCTTGATGAGAATCAGAAGCGCATGGTACTTCCTCTTCTTTCTCTTCAATCTTCTTGACTTCCTCTACGGTGGATGAGTTTCCTCTGAATCCGAAAAGGGATGAGAATGAAATCTTCCTTTTCACCATTCCAGTCTTTTTGGGCTTTGACTCACAGGGATTAGTGGGTCCCTCATGCCTGGGAAAAGGTGACCTCCCAGTGGTCTGCTGCAACTTTGAACTCTGCGTGCTAGAAAATCCATTGTTACCACTGTACCTTACTACTCCATCCAGTCTGAGCTCAACGTAATCTCCGAAAGGACAAACTGCTTTGAAGTCTTCCCCCATGGACTGCCATTCTCTGAAATAATTCTCCCAGGGTATACGACCATGTTGCCTTGGTACTTCAGGTAAGAAGGTAGGCATTTTGATCCTCATATCTTCCATAGATAGCTAGCTCCACAGGCTGAGCCAGAACTATGCTCTGATACCACTGTAATATCCCAAAAATAAATTTTCAGCAGATCATGCCATAAAAACGCATTCTTCAGGTATGATGGCTTCAGCTATCATATAATATCTCTGAAAATGTTCAGCAACCCAAATAAATAGCAGCAACAACCTTTACTCAGCTTCTTAAGGGCAAAAAGGTGGGGAAAGTGAGGATTTTGGCCCTAAAATGAGTGAATAAGGAAATCTGCGTAAAATGACGGGTCAAGGTTCTGGAATATGTTAGAATAGGTCAAGAGGGACTTCCATGTCAAATTTCAGCTCAAACAAAGGCGTTTTGCTATGTTAAACAGTTCCTCCTTCCCGACTAGTCAATAGAAACCCTGATTTCCCAAGACTTTGAGTATGCAGAATTTTACTGAAGCAAGGGCTGCGTCTTTTCTGAAGGAATAAGATGTATAATAGTATGGATGATCAGAGAATGGGTTTGGGAACACGGCATATGCATTCATCAAGGTTAAACAGCAATTCATATAGGAAAACCCCTCAAAATAGAGGTGCCACAAGACAAAGATTGATCCAGAAATACTTCAGCGTTTTCTCTAGGAAGCTGAAGCTTATATTTATTATATTACAGATCTGCAACTGATAAATACATGAAAACAGAGATCTATAATGAGACAAAATGCCCAAAGGGCTCTTTATTACTTTCCCCTTGGGAATTTCAGCAATACATGAAAATGCCGGAGCAGATCTGAGTTTTACTACAGCAGATCTAAAGAATGATTCAGAATTTCTGAAGCAAACTTCAGTATCAGATCAGAAATATACTTGGATTGGTTGGCCAATCCAAGGATCACCCTCAATCAAAGATCTAACTCCAAAATGATCCCAAAACCCCACACAAAGACCCTGCTCATCAGATCTGCGTCCTCCCTGACTGGATCTGCGTCCTCCCTATCCAGATCTGCGTCCTATCTCTCTAGATCTGCGTCCTCCGGAGTTATATCTGCTGGATCTGCGTCCTCCCTGTCCAGATCTGAGCCTCTCCTACCTGGATCTGCTGGATCTGCGTCCTCTCTGCCCAGATCTGCATCCTCTCTGCCTGGATCTGCTGGATCTGAGTCCTCCCTATCCAGATCTGCGTCCTATCTCTCCAGATCTGCGTCCTCCGGAGCTAGATCTGCTGGATCTGCGTCCTCTCTGTCCAGATCTGAGTCTCTCCTACCTGGATCTGCTGGATCTGCGTCCTCTCAAGAAGGGGGTATCTCCTCTGCCAAATCTCCACCAGAAACTACTGCAAATTACCACTGAAACTGAAGGATGATGCTAAGAAAATAACCTTACCAGGGCAGGCACTCGAAGTCCCCCGAGGCTAAGGATGATTCTAAGAAAATAACCTTACCAGGGCAGGCACTCGAAGTCCCCCGAGGCTAAGGGTGAGATCTCCGCACGGAGACACTCGGTTGCACTAAACAGTGCTGCAGACCGACTAAACAACCGGCGTGCTGAAGCAGACAGAAGTCTAGCTCTCAATATCAATATCAAATCAAACCTACCAAATGAGGTGAGAACCCCACCTTTTATAGTGCTAAACTCCCTCCAAAACCTTGACTGCGTGGTTCACTCTCCTTGGCCTGCGCAGTTAACCTTGGGTCAGCGTGAGGGCTCCCCTCATACTCATGTGGACCCCCAAGGCCCCCTCTTTAAGTTATAACGTCAATCAACTAGGAAAACACTTTATTTTATAAAGTGAGGTGACCCCTTTTATTTCTCACTTTATTTTATTTACAAACTACAGGTGGCAAAATAGAATATTCCAATTTGTTGTCACAAATTAGGAATATTACAGTCCCCCCTGGCAAAATGTTGCTTGCCCTCAAGCAACTGTCTGAACAAGTCTCCTCCTAGCGGATGCTCTCCACCGATACTGCAAAATATGCCTGGGTCCCAGATGCGCCACTGAATCTCCCCTGTACTCTGCATCATTCTGATATGTAGGGATCTCTCAATGCCAAGATCCCAAACTGATCTCTCATGGTACCAGCCAACCAACAATCTGCCCGGATCCCATTGCCACCATGGCCAATAATAGCCCAAGTCCCATGGCTCGGACTGCTCACTGCATCTGGCTATGACTAAAGACCATGACTGCTGCTGCTCTGCATATATGAATGTGTAAGCTGGCCCATCAACTGTGAACCAACTCATCACCTCTCTCCAATCAAGGCATGGAGTCAGAAATATAATGAGGAATATCTCCCTCCTGTGGATCCTCCATCTCCAAGCAATCATCCAGACAAAATGAGCCACCTCCCAACAAGGCAACTCCTGAAAATCTCCTTCCACCTCAAGCTCTGGTAATGAAGGTGGGCTGGAAATATGAAATTGGCAAGCATCATAGCTTACCCCATGCTGTCCTTCTCTCCACTCATGACAAGTGTAGAGTGTATGCTGATCTTGGGCTGCAAAATCATTGCCCTCCAATGGCAAAGTGAAGAGCAATCCTCCAAAGAAGGTCCCTCCAACAGCGAAGAACAAGCTGGCCCAAAACAATTCATCCATGAAGAATAGGACATGTGCTTCATGGATCATCCTAATGAGATGTTTGCTAAAGGTGTTGCATGAGGATACATAATGCAAACAATCCCTCACAAGGATACAGCGCAGTCTCATCCACTGCAATCTCAGAAAATCACATGGCAAGCAATGTACAAGATCCATCACATCTACTAATGGGTAGTAAATGGCTGAATATGACAACAATATAGGTCCAAACACTTGCCCATGGCTGTACAATGGATGAATATCAATCTCATGGCCCACATCAAAAGAGAACGCATACATAGTAGTGGTGGCCATGCCTCCTCCCATGCTCCCATTAGAACATGTAGTGCGGAAATTGTGAGAATTTTTCCCACTCACGGATACATCCAGCTCATGTGTCTCCCTCATAATCAAGCCTCCCATACAAATCTGATATATATCAGCAAATGAAGACATGATCAGCAGCAAAATGAAGGAAATGCCGAAGGTCTCATGTGGTGCAAGAAGGTACCAACAGCTTCCCAAACAAGTACAGCGCAGTTTTACAAGTTGCTGCTTGATGAAAGTACATGGCAAAATGTTTATGTTACCCATGCATGTTTTCATATGATACATGATATAGTGCTGCAAATGAACATACATGTGATGATAAAACATTTGCCCAAGGCCACAAAAGAGATGGCTGCCTCCATCATGTAGATTGGCCCAATACAACTCATGGAGCAATGTGACAAGCTTGCCCTCTTGTGAAGCAATGCACTGCATAGGAATGGCAAGAGTGTGCAAATCAATGAATGTATAGACAAAACCCTCACCATATGCTGGAAGTAAGATGGTACATGGATCCATAAATGAGCCCTCCATAGTGTTTTGGCGTGCTATGAAGAAGAATGAACCATGTGCTGCAAGAAGATAATCCTCCTCATGCTTGGAAACCCAAGTCAAGAAGAATATGCCATAGATGTCTCTATCATCATTTCCTCCTCTTTGTGCAACAAATATGAAGTGATCCTGGAACCTATGGGTTATAGATCCACCATATCTCTGCTGCGCACACTCCATCCATAATGTTCTGCTCCAAGGTGACAGCGCTGTGAGCTCATGCAAATAAGCTCCTGTCAATACAAGACTCTGTTCTTTGACATGCTCCTTGTCAAAGACTCCTCTAATAATGCTGCAACAAATATGGAATACCTCCCAAGGTGGAAGTGCTTCCCAATCAAAGACCAAGGAGATAGTGCCATCTCCTCCTCCTGCAACATCATGCAAAGTGTGGGAGCAAATCTGCCCTTGCTCTCCCAAGCAAAGCAACAAGAAATTGTGTTGCCTCCCCATACCTCCATCATGCAACTCATGTGATGAAGACACAATGAATGATATGAGTAACACATCAACACCATGCATCCATACTCTATGCTGCTCAATGATGCAAGTATCCATCCATCTCTTCCCCAACCTCCTACTCTTAGGAAGAGTGTTTTCCAAGTGATGGCCAAACTCTTTCAAGAGTAACCAGCGCAGCCAAGCCTCCTGCTGCCCGGTATCATAGATCTGCAAGTAGCCTCCTAGCTCCTTGATCATTAACCCCATCCACTCAATCGCTTGTGGATGCCTCCTTCTTCTCCACATCCTGGTACTCCTCCAATGAGGGTTACCATCCTCCAAAATCGAATTTCTGAATTTGCACTTCATAGGGTTTTGAAATGTAAACTTCTCAAGGATCAATGAGACCCTATCAAGAATCAAATAGGTAGTAGGCAAAAACCTCTCATCATGATGTGTATGGCTCAAGGGATGTCCAACACAAGCATGAGAGATGTTATCCATCCGAAGATGTCCCCCATCTTCTATCTGCTCTTGTGAGAAGGGAAGAAAGTCATTGCACCCCATGGTGTGTCGAAGTGCATCTCAAGTGAGATTTCTCCTTGAGACCTCCCCTTCATCCATAGTCTTCCAAAACCAATGAGGTCTTGGATCCGAAAGTAGAAGTTTCTCTTTGAGCTGAGAGGAGCTCATTGAGAAAGTGTCATCTTGAATGGAGAAAATATTTCTTACTCCAAGATGTCTACAATCAATCTTCAAGGCTTCAAACCCCAACCTCCAATGATGTACAATCCAACAAATGGCTCGCAAGAATGATGGTTTGATTCCTCCTCGAGTGTTTCCACGTTGCACAGCGCAGTGCAACCAGGCTGCTCTACAGTAGCAATGATATTTGACCCTTGGTCTAAAAGAGTCCCGTCCTCAACAGTGTTGGCTGCCCCAACTGTCAATGCGTGTGGCTGCTCCTCCATGAGTGTGACAACGTTATCACAAGCCTCCTCACGAGGTGATGTGATCTCTTCTTGATGAGAATCGGACGCGCATGGTACTTCCTCTTCTTTCTCTTCAATCTTCTTGACTTCCTCTACGGTGGATGAGTTTCCTCTGAATCCGAAAAGGGATGAGAATGAAATCTTCCTTTTCACCGTTCCAGTCTTTTTGGGCTTTGACTCACCGGGATTAGTGGGTCCCTCATGCCTGGGAAAAGGTGACCTCACAGTGGTCTGCTGCAACTTTGAACTCTGCGTGCTAGAAAATCCATTGTTACCACTGTACCTTACTACTCCATCCAGTCTGAGCTCAACGTAATCTCCAAAAGGACAAACTGCTTTGAAATCTTCCCCCATGGACTGCCATTCTCTGAAATAATTCTCCCAGAGTATACGACCATTTTGCCTTGGTACTTCAGGTAAGAATGTAGGCATTGTTATCCTCATATTTTCCATAGATAGCTAGCTCCACAGGCTGAGCCAGAACTATGCTTTGATACCACTGTAATATCCCAAAAATAAAATTTTCAGCAGATCATGCCATAAAAACGCATTCTTCAGGTATGATGGCTTCATCTATCATATAATATCTCTGAAAATGTTCAGCAACCCAAATAAATAGCAGCAACAACCTTTACTCAGCTTCCAAGGGCAAAAAGGTGGGGAAAGTGAGGATTTTGGCCCTAAAATGAGTGAATAAGGAAATATGCGTAAAATGACGGGTCAAGGTTCTGGAATATGTTAGAATAGGTCAAGAGGGACTTCCATGTCTAATTTCAGCTCAAACAAAGGCGTTTTGCTAAGTTAAACAGTTCCTCCTTCCCGACTAGTCAATAAAAACCCTGATTTCCCAAGACTTTGAATATGCAGAAATTTTCTGAAGCAAGGGCAGCGTATTTTCTAAAGGAATATGATGTATAACACTATAAATAATCAGAGAATGAGTTTTAGAACAAGGCATAGGCTTTCAACAAGGTTAAACAACAGTTTTATATAGGAAACCCCTCAAGATAGAGGTGCCGCAAGACAAAGATTGATCCAGAAACCCTTCAGCGTTTTCTCCAGGAGGTTGAAGCTTATATTTATTATATTACAGATCTGAAACTGATAAATACATGAAAACAGAGATCTATAATGAGACAAAATTCCCAAAGGGCTCTTTATTACTTTCCCCTTGGGGATTTCAGCAATACATGAAAATGTCGGAGCAGATCTGAGTTTTACTGCAGCAGATCTGAAGAATGATTCAGAATTTCTGAAGCAAACTTCAGTATCAGATCAGAAATATACTTGGATTGGTTGGCCAATCCAAGGATCACCCTCAATCAAAGATCTCACTCCAAAATGATGCCAAAACCCTACACAATGACCCTGCTCATCAGATCTGCGTCCTCCCTGACTGGATCTGCGTCCTCCCTATTCGAAACTGTGGTGAGATCTCCGACTGGAGACACTCGGTTGCACTAAACAGTGCTGCAGACCGACTAAACAACCGGCGTGCTGAAGCAGACAGAAGTCTAGCTCTCAATATCAATATCAAATCAACCATGCCCAAATGAGGTGAGAACCCCTCCTTTTATAATGCCAAACTCCCTCCAAAACCTTGACCGAATTTCACTCTCCTTGGCTGCTTGATTATCCTTGGGTCGTAGGCCTCCTCATACTCATGGACCCCAAGGCCCCCTCTTTAAGTTATAACGTCAATCAACTAGGAAAACACTTTAATTTATAAAGTGAGGTGACTAAAGTGAGGTGACCCCTTTTATTTCTCACTTTATTTTATTTACAAACTACAGGTGGCAAAATAAACAAAATAGAATATTCCAATTTGCTGTCACAAATTAGGAATATTACGGAGTTGAAAATCCCGCTACTTGATAGGAAGGTTGTTGAGGTGACACAGTGGAAACCCTCCCTTTTTTGTTGCCATAGGGTTCAATCCTTGTTCAATGAGTGCTTTCATTGGACCTCCTAGTTTTTGCATTAAGAATACCCATGTCCTTAGGAAAGAAAGAGGGACTGAAGGAATAGGGAGAAGTATATGCCAAGTAAATTCTTTACAACCCTAAAAGCAAAATGACTAGGAACCAAAAAGAAAAGAAAGTATAGGATCAAGAAATGGATTGATGGTTGGCAGGTAGGAAACCTTGTACAGGTAGAAGATGTTAGTTTTTACACAACCCAACAACTAACATTCAATTCCCAACAAAAGATTACTGAATAAACAAACTTAGGTTCGTAACAAAAAATGTTCAGGGGAAGCAGTTAACGATATGAATTACATGAAGCACAAACAGATTTCTGCCCACCAAATCAATTCATGATTTATAAAACTCAGAACCTACTCGGGCTCCCTTTCCTGAATAATGGCCCAATTGAGAAAATATAGATACAAAAAATCACCCTGGATCCGATGTAGCAGATCTGCCTAGTTCGATGCTTGATCTCCCTGCAGATCTAGATCTCCAGCCTCTCTACACTTCCTCAGACCCAACACGCGCTCACTAAGATACTCCTGTCAATTTTGTGCTGTCGTTGTGTGTCTTCTCCCTCCCTAGTCTTGCTTTTATAACTTTGCATTGAGGCAAAATTCTAACCCTAATCCTATTCTCAAAGTGATTGACAATTAAGATTAGATCTTGCCTCAGTTGAGATCAATGGCTAAGATTAAGACTTACTCACTAAAGTAAATTACTTTACTTTTGCTAAGTTTTATTAGCTCAATAAGCCAACATATTAATATGTGCTTTTTCCTAAGTTAACCCAGGCTAAGTTACACTAGCAATGTGCTCAATCTACAACAAGTATTCTAAGGAAATGTGGGCGACTTTTGCATGCCTAGACACAAGGCTTGTGTAGAAGTACTTTCCCAAGCTACAAACTTCAACAAAAGATGACCCTTATCCTTATAAGATTCATGGATAGGTAGGCATAGATTATTTCTACTTGTCTAACCTGAATCGAGTAAAGTTGCCATTTACAGTAGATGGCAAACTTCTCACATTATATATTGGAACTTGATATTTTAGTTTAGAACATTTAAAGTAGGTAGGGTTGCACACCTTGTATTATTGATTTTGCATCCTTCTTTGTTGTCTTCATGCTGATTTTCTTGAATAATTAGATAATTATTGCTTTAATATTTCTCCTATATTGCAAGGTTGACAAACAACACCCTACTTAGTTGCTATTAACAATTTATCTAAAAGTGTTACTAGTAATAGGTCTGCGAGCACCGAGGATTGCTGGGATTCTCATCCACTCTATGTTTGAGCACATGGATCATGCACTTTATGGGGACTACATGTCCCCAAGTTGGAGCCAGATGTTACCCACCCAACTGGGTGATTCCTATGAGAATAGTTTTCTTCCATTCTGTTTAGCTTGCGAACTAGTAACCCTATGTGATCTCCAGATAACGAGCCTCAAAGGCCCTCCACGAATTCTTCGATCTGGTTCTTGTGACATTTATTTAGTATTTTGTTTGTCAGATGAAGGTGGGCCATCCATTATAAGGTACTGTTATTGATTAAATTAGCAAGGTTTCCTTGCAACCTGCTAAGATTAACACATAGGACAAGGGCCCACTCTCACCTCAGCACAAGTCACCACTCTTTATGCCCAACTCTCTCCTAAAAGGGTAGGGGAGGATTACCCTCGAGATAAATTCACCCAAATTAAGAATGATCAATGCCTTCTATGGTCTTTTGGGTGAAGTGGAGGAGTTAATTGTTTAATGTTATACTCATTTAAGATATAACATATATCGAAAATGAATGTCAACCAACAATACAATTCACTAATAGGTAAAGATATATAACATGTAAGTAGTTCAGATCAGTGCAGAACTAATATACTAACCAAATCTATGAATGTTTCTTAGTTTATACCTTTGGTTAGAGGGGTTCCTTTGTTAAATTGCTTGCTTTCCTGTGATTCCAGACTGAAAAGTTTGTAGAGAGATGCAAAAAGCAACAGAAAACTCCCCTAAAGCAGCCACGTAATGTCTAAACACTCTAGGTCAAAGATCTAGTGCTGGGCAGGCTAGGAGATTAAAAATTGATAACTTTGGACCAGTTTTAACCCTTAAACCTGCATTAAATTGGTATTTCTAACAAGCTGGAAATTTAGTATTGAGGTTATGGGGTCAAATCCCACTGGGTAAAAACCCAAAAGATTTACATCAAGAGACTAAAACGTATAATGGCTGGAAATGGTTAATTTTAGTTGTTGTTGGAGAATCTGTTGCATATGCTTGGACATTACCATCATGGTTTTACAGATATAGAGCTATAAATGTTGTTGCTATCATGCAAATACTTGTTTTCATTGTGCAAGAGCTTGCACAAAAAAAATGATTATGCTGTTGGTGTGCCATGAAGCAAACAAAGTAGATCTAGGGTTTTTACAAAAAGAAGTGAATCTTATACTTGGTTGATTCTCTTTTTTCCAAAATGATGGTGAAGCTGAACAAAAACGGAACTTATAATCATCATAACTTTCTCAATGTTCAAAATTGCTAAGATGACCCAAATTCAAGAATGGTGTCCAAACACTACGTCTGATAGTGCTTTTGTTACTTCAAAGTTCAATCTAGGTACTAGATAGAAAATAAAATTGCTTTTGTTACTTCAAAGTTCAATCTAGGTACTAGATAAAAAAGAAAATTGCATTGCAAAGAGGGTTCCAACAAATATTGAAGGTTGATTTCTTCAGGGTATAAGTCATTCGATAGCACACATGATTACTATTTAGTATTATGACTCCAATTTTGAAATGGAACCAAAGCTGACATTTCATGTAATTGCTCTACTTTTCCATTTCTCTCTTTAACTGCCATGTTTAGTTTAATCAAACAGGCAAGAAACTAGAAGATAGGCACACAAGTGTTGGAGGGGATGATATGTGCAGTCAATGGCTTTCATAATTATATTTTTCAATTGAGTCATCAGTAGAAGTAAAGTGGCAGAAGTTGGTGTAATTTTATCGCATTGCCATAAAGATGTTATGAATCCATTCTTAAATTGTGGCATGACAAAGATTAACTTCCGGACTTTTAGTTGGTTCTCATAGGGATTAGATTTGTTGTAGACATTAGTCACGTGCATCACATCTGGTAGTTAGTTGCATCATGTGAATGAAATTTAGATAAACGATCAGTGTGATTTGTTTACCTAGAGTTTAGGCATCTTGTTAATGGTATGGGTTTAGATGATTCTCAAATGGTAGTGATTCCAAGTTTATTGAATTTCCTGTGATGGTGCGGTACATGATTTCATGCTTTCTTCTTTTGGCATCTGTACATATTTCAGTTTGCTTACCTCCTTTTCTGTTTGCAGTGCATGCATGGACCGAAGTGTAAAGCTGGTGCGAGTTGTACTATTGGTAAGAGAATCCAAGAATTCAATATATTAGGGGGTCTTATTCTTCCTGTTTGGGGCATCGTGGAAAAATCTCTTTCTAAGCAGGTATGATATGATCCTGGTTAGTAGGTTTATGCAGTTTGACTGTCCAATGCCAGCATAGCCATTCGCTGTTCTGCTCTAGATTCGTGATTCCTTGTGTATTATTTAGATTTATATTGTTTATTTGTTATGAAATTGAATACACTTGGAGCAGCTTATATTGTCAAGCTTCTGCTGTTTTCAATGAGCACTAGTTTCGACAATTGTGCTTACATTTTTTTCCAGCACATAACATCATTTCTTGGATGAGTTAATAATTTTTGAGATTGTGAATGACTTTCACCTTCTTGGTTATAAGTTGGGATATTGTCAACGTGGTTCCTTTTGAGGATTTCCAATAAGGCGTGGGACTGTTTGGAAATTTTAGAAGAATTCACTTTATTTGGAGTTGAACCTTTCAACCGTTAAGATAGCTGCTTGGTATTTATTATTTTATAATGTTACTTGTGCAGCTTACAAGAATGGTGCTCATGTTCTTGAGTTCTTTTTTATCCTTTGTTTGTTATTTTCTTTATTTAACTGTTATAAATGGTTTTATAGAAATTGGAAAAATTAATTTTCATTTGTCCTTGCCTCAGGCACGGCAAAGTCACAGGCGATTACGGGTTGTACGCTTAGAGACTACATCTGATAATCAACGAATAGTTGGCCTCCATATTCCAAACCCTGCAGTCAATTCTGTCTTACAAGGTGAGTCAAGTTGGGGTAACATTTTGAAATACCATCTCTCTCTCTCTGTCACACACACACACACACACACACACACACAAACACACAGGTGTCTAGACTACAGAAAATATTCTGGCAATGTTATGTAGATTCTTTGTATGATAAGAAGAGGAATTCTAGTTTACCATCAAGGATTAATTAACTTTCTTTTCAACAATTTAATATGATATTGTTTAAAGTGGATTGTTTTTTTTCAAAGTATTTTACCATAGTGATACAATTTTATATGATGTTCACTGTTGTAAAGTTAAATGAATTAATATTTCTTTAAGCAAACTGTAATAACTGTTTGTCAAGAAGTTAAAGATGTCAAGGCTTGTAAAAGTGTTAACCCCCAGGTAGCATATACAGCTGGATACATCCAGGGTTTCACATCGATCAGAGCTTGTTCCATGGTGAGTTTTGTCAAGATTTCAAGAACTGGCTATGTTTCGTAGTTGTCCTTTGCAGGAACCAGAGTTCTAGGTCCCACATTTCAAGTTAGCCACAAATTCTTGGTCCCCGAGAATTCATGATCTGGGTGGGCCTCGTTTTGGTGACATTCAAGCTATTTCATGAAACTGCTAGTTTTAGCAGTAAGGGTTTCAGGGCTTGTTTGTTGAATCAGACTACGTATTTGTTTTCCTTACAGTTACACGAGTGTAATGGGACTATTTTTTATTGACATGTGAGACATTGCTATTTTAGCAGTGTATTTTTTGGCCCGCTAACACTTCTCTTCTTATTCTCAGTTTCCTAATTTTTAGGAGATGGATGCTGCTTCTAGCATCTCTATGTTTGGAAAGTCTATATTTAACAAGAATAATGACAGTATCTTGGTTCCATTTTGCAGTAGTGCAGTGGCTTCCTTATTCCATTTTTGGTGGGGGATGTATGGTTTGAGTTCAGGGTTTGAGCAGATAGTGGATGTGTCACATGTGGCTGCTAAATATAGGCACTTCAGAGTGCTCACAATGCAGTGTCTGTTTACGTTTTGTAGCTTAGACAGATAGTTCCACACATGTCGAAGTGTTTAATGTGTGGAAGTCGTCTAATTGTCCTTTAACCTTAGCAATTACTTTAATTATGAAAGTAATTGCTATTTATAAGAAAAAATGTGTTAAGCTATTGAAATGCAAAGGTTATGTGCAATAGTGAATTAGATAAATCTCAACCTTTGATCTCAAGTGAAGTTGAGATCTAATTTCAACCGTCAGTCACTTTAAAGATTAGGGTTGTGGATTTAGTCAATAACTCAAACTTATAAAATGAAGGCTAGGCTAAGGCAAAGACACACATTGAACACTAGGGAGAAAGAGATCTCAGTGACTGGGTGGAGAAGAACTTTCATCTGTGTGCTAGAGAAAAAACAGCAAGAGAGATTTTTGCAGCAAGGAGTCAGCTCCAGCGCAGGTTGTATAGCCAGATTAAGCAGGGACGAGGCACACAAGCAGGTACAACATAGACAGGGCTGTATGTGCAGGCCATGCAGTGACACGTGCATGGTCTTACATCTGTAGCAGCAAGGTTGCAGAGCAGGGAGATTGATTCAGCCATATCAGAGGGTCGTACAGCCTGTACAAGTTCCCAGAAAATTACTAGAAATTTTTTGAACATCATTGTAGTTTGTAGTTTTCTCAATAGGGCCATTTTCCTGATCAGATAGCCCTTGTTTGCTTTGAGATTAATTGAATGAGCAGGGTTTAAATGGTAGTTAAATTTCTGTGTATTTGTGGAGATTGGTTTAATTTCAATTCCTCTCAAATAATTTTTATTTATCTGTTAAATTCCCAGTAGTACATTTTATTCAGTAAGCTGAAAATTAAAATAAAGCCAGCGAGGAAAATTACTAGGAATAATTTGTCATTTTGTCGGGGTTAGAAAATTAACATGGTATCAAAGCTTCTATGAAGAAGAGGAGGCTGATTTCCTAGTTTGCATAGTAGAAAACTAGCAATAAATTCTCGTGGGTGCTATAAGGAATTAACACATGGCAGCTTTTTTGTTCAGATTTATAAATAGCGGCAGAAGTGTTAGGTTTGAAGACAATTTGGATGGGGTTTTAAGCTTCCTAACCTGGAAGGCAACAGTTACCTTGCTAATGAAAGGAAATGAACTTTGGGGGATAGTTGATGTGGAAATTCAACCACCAAAGGAAACAACGCAATTTGTAGCCCGTAAAAAGGACATTAAAGCTCAGTGAAGGATCACTTGATTCCTCACTTAGCAAAGAAGAAGACGACCAAGGGGATGTTCAATGCTCTAGCGGATTTATTCTAGAGCAATAATGTGAATAGGAAGATGATTCTAAAGAACAAGCTTAGATCCATCTGTTGAGATTTTGGGGTGTTGGGGTAGCATCGGATGTGCTCTAGCTCCTAGACTTTGTGGAGGGACTAGAGTACATAAGATCTCCAAGACCTAGAAAGCGTTTTAAGAAATTCCAACCAGTTTAAGAGATATTTAATTAATTAATCCTTATAATTAAGGACCCTAAGTCTAACTTAGGAAAATTAAAAGATTAAATGTAACTAAATTAAACATGTGATGAAAATGACTTAAGTGACGCGGATCAAGCACCTTCTAATCTTAGCCGTCGATTCAAGATTAGATCACGAACGTTGATGTTTCAACAAAAAAAGTATAAGAAGACGGCTTGGGGTTAGTTGGAGAACACACACATTGGCAGAGCACTGAAGCTAAGCTGAAATTCTAGGGCGTGGTTTGCTAAGAATTTCAGAAGTGTTTCAGCTGCAGCGAGGGGCAGTATTGGCGAGAGGGATGGTCTAGTCCCAGGGCAAGAGTACAACGAGGGCAGAGACGCAGCAGACCAAGGCAGCGCAGAGACATCAACTACACAGAGCAGTTGAGTGCCTAGTAGGGGAAACACAGAGGCATCAAGAGCTATGCAGAGCTGACGTAGGCCCAAAAAGGGCAGCACATAGGCAACAGGAGGCCAGTAGGGTTGACGCAGGCCCAGCCAACGTAGCGCAGGGGCAACGTAACCCAGTCTGGGGCGACGCAGACCCTTCCTGAGCAGCGCAGAGGGATTTGGAGCAGTGCTGGGGTTTGTAGAGGGCGGAAAATGCTGAGTTCTGTAAATCCCGTTTGAGGGTGTGAATCAGTCAATTTTTCTATCTCTAGAACAGAGGTATAGCTGCATATTTACTTTTCTGTCGAGTTAACTAGTTTGGTGCCCAAATCTATTGTACTTAGAATCTGTTTAATAATAAAAACCCTCCAGCAGCCAGTGACACCGGTTTTCCCGAATTGGGTTTTTCAGGGGACAGTTGTCTAGAAAATCCTTGTGTGTCACTTTGTCATTGTGCATGTTATTCAGTTTAAATCTGTATGTGTAGGCTGTATGTTAATGTTGAAGATTTCAGATTAATAATTCATGTAAATAGGAGAAGTAAATCAAGAATTTAACAATAGGGTTTCTGGTTAAGTATATTCATAAATTTTCACACCATCCAGATGTCAAAATCTAATAATGTTACCAACTACCTTATGAAGATCACCTAGATACATGATCATCATATAGCTCTTGTAGAGAAAGTGGAGGACACATAATTAGTAAAGATGGCACTAAATGGGGTCACCAATTCATGGGAATGATTTGTCAAGGGAATTTGTTTTTCCACAACACTAGAACTAGGTTAGGGTGATAGAATATCTGACACTACCAATCCAAATACCACAACAAACTACTTTGCACAACAGAATATAAAGAACAATAAATCAACAAGTGCACACATATAATCATTTTTTTACAATTTTCAACAACCCAAGTGTGTTATATTAACAAACTATAAGACAATTGTGTAGGGCTCTTGTACCAGGGATAATGGCCTTCATATATCCACTGATACAAGAATACAACCTAGGGCTTGTTGTCAACAACTATGGCAACGAAACTGCCCCGAACAAGATACATCGATCATCTAGCTGATGTAGTCGACTTCATAGCTTCTGTGAACGTACCTTGAACACAACAACTGGTCTGTCTGCTCCCAATCTACGACTTTTCCTCTATCAATGGTCCTGGTTCTTTAGGTCACTGAATATGGGTAACAAATCTGCCCTCTTGCTGATCTTTCTTCCAACAATGCATCAACACATAGGGTCTTTTTTGAGCTGTCCACAACTCCATTTGTGAACAACTCTAGACAACCCATTGTTGCTCAACACCTTTGGGACTACTTCCCTCTATTGCCTTCCTGCACTACTCAATTGAAGAAAAACTTTGGGCCGGAGGGCTGCCAACTATCACTACAAGATGTCCTCCAACAATGAACTTGGGCTGATTAAACTGCTCACTTTGACCTCCTTTTTTCCTTCAAAGATCAATCATTGAGCTCTCCAAACTTCACTCTTGTTACAACTGTCAATGTCCTTCTTGCCAACTAATATAGGGCTACTTTGATCACCTACTTGTTGCCCTCAAACAACCTTAAGATGACCAATACAAACTATCCTATACTACGAAAACCATCCTCTAGAAACAAGACAACTTGAAGATATCATACACATACCTTTTCCTCAAATTTGGAGAAGTGTACACTGTTGTAGCTTTTGCTTCCTGGTTAGGGCTTCTAACAGACCCTTTTAGCCCTCTCCAAATCCTCCCAAAGTCCTCCTACAGCTATGACCTTCCCTCTTCTATGGATCTAAAACATCTAGTCACCTAAACAAGGCTCTCAGACCTCTTGAATCAACCCAATTCAAGCTCAGACTTCTTGTAGTTTGATCAGAATTCATGTGACTTCCACAACAGAGAGAAACATGCCTCAAACCTTCACCAAAATCAACCCAAACTTGCTTCTTTAGCATCGACGTGCTTGCTCCTATATTCGGCCCTCCAAACTGTCATGAAATGTCACAAAGATGTGCTCCTTTTCTCCTTCGCTAGGGTCCCTTAGCTCCACGGCTTGCTCATATATCTTCCTTATGTTTGTTGCACTTTGGATGTACTTTTCTAGCCTCAACGCCATCTTCTTCTGATATGCTTCTCTTGTGTGCCAATGATTAGCCCTTTGAGCACACTCTTAAGGCTATAAGACTTGTACTTTGTGCCACAAGTCGACTTGAGACATATAAAAAAATACTATCTTACTTTGTAGACCTACTCTCTTGGTGTTCTTTGTGGCCCCTAGCTCCTTTTAGGGTCCTCTACAGTCTCCAAGGGTTACATGTCCAAACCTGCTTGTGGTTTCACACCCACAACTTTGGGTGCAAAGCCTACATGCTTGGTTTCTTAGCCCACATGTCCATTTTTGGTGCCAGTTCCTCCACATCGTCGAACGCTACGTCTTGTAGTACCCCTGAAGTTACCAATGTCAACACTTCCTCTTAGTGAGGGAGGTACTTCCAAGACTAGGAAGCAACTCGTCATCACTGCTACTACTGGCAACACTAGCCCAACTCCTGACGCTCACAACTCTAGGAAACTCTGAAGCATGAACTACGCCCTTCTCGGAAGTGTCAGTGCCACTGGAAGCCTGCTGCTTCTTCTCCTGAAATGCTTTCAGGCCATTCCACGATTCCTTCTTGACAAATGTAGAAGCACCCTTGCTCCCCTCTAACGACGCTCTCTTCTTGGGCTGCACATTCTCCCATTGAACCTGCAAACCTCTGTCAGAACTAGCTCCCTCTGAAGCTCTAGAACTTGGACCTTCTCTTCTTTTTTCTTCTCATGATTTATAGGCTTGCCTGTCAACCTATATAGACCATGCTTTCTAACTCCAATCACAACACTTGCGAAGCTAGAGCCTTTGGGCCTTAGTCTCGCCTTTCCACCTTGGAACAACACATCAAACCCCTTCTGCTCGATCACTGAGACATACAACACATTATATCTGAGCTCTGGTACAAACTGTACATCCTCAACTTGCATTATTTGGCTTGACTGCATCTTGAATTGCACGATACCTGATCCTTTGATCTCCTTTCGATTCTTGTCGCCCACCACCATGTGCAACTTCAAGTCCCACTCAGCTAGAGTCTCAAACACATCCTGCAAACTTGTCATGTGCTTCAACACACCACTGTCCATGTGCCATGCAGCCTTGTCGATAGTACCGTAAGAGAAATGAGAGATCAAACCAAAATCCTCACTCTACAATCTCCTGGAGAGGTCATATATCTCGGTAGAAGTGGTGACACCTGCAATCTGCTTGTTGATTTTTGGGTAGCATCAGTTGTGCTCGAGCTCCAAAACTTTGTGGAGGGGCTAGAACACATGAGATCTCCAAGACCTAGCAATCGTTTAGAGAAATTCCACTCGGAGCCTAATTTATTCAAATAATTAATTATTTTAATGGAGACCCTAATTCTAACTTAGGGAAATTAAATAATTAAAGTGAATTAATTTCGACATGTGGGTGAGAATGTTCTAAGTGACGAGGATCAAGTCTTTTCTAATGTTAGCCATTAATTAGAGATTACATCACGACTGTTGAATGTTCAACAGGAAAAGTATTAAAGGAAGGCTTGGGGTTAGTTGGAGAACACACACATAGCGGTAGCACTTGAGCTAAGCCGAAATTTTAGGGTGCGGTTTGCTGAGAATTTTCGGGTGAGCTTGCAGTGCAGCGACGGGCAGATCGGTAGAGGGATTTTAGATCCGAGGCTAAGAATACAATATTAGAGAGGCAGATCCGTACCAGAGAGACAATGCAGTTCAGGAGGGGTGACGCAGAGGCAACGTAGGCCCAACAGGGGTGACACAAACCCAAATAGGCTCACGCAGAGCCAGCGAAGAGGCTGACGCAATTGTAGAAGGGTGACACAGGCCAATAAGGGATGACGTGGAGCCAGCGCAGAGGCTGACGTAGTCACAGAAGGACGACGCATGCCAAGAGGGGCTGATGCAGAGCTAGGAAGGGTAGTGCTATGGTTTCAGTGGGCCAGAAAGGGCTCGTATTCAACATATCCAGAGGGGGTGACACAGCGACACTGAAGGGTGACATAGTGACTGTGTAGGCACCTGTGGGGTTCTTTATCCTTAGTTGAATCAATCTCATTTTCTTTCTCTCAGAGATAGAGGTACATCTGTCGAGATTTTCTCTGTTGGACAAACACTACTGGTGCCCTTGTTTGTATTCAGAATTCTGAATAATAATAAAACCGTCAAGAGCTGCTGCACCGATTTTCTTGCATTGGGTTTTTTCGGGCACATTTGTCCGAAAAATCTTGTGTGTCCTTTGTGATATGTGCTTAATTCTTCAGTACTTGATCCGTATGTATGTGTCATAGTTTTTAAAAATGGCCAGACCAGCTCGGAATCAGCCGACTTGACTGAGCCATACCCCCGGCCGGTCCGACTTGTTAGAAAAACCGGTCCAGTAGCCGATTTGTGACAGAGCCAGCCAGGCCATACATTGACTCGGCCGAGCCCAAGCTAAACCGGCCGGATAGCTCCAAGGTTGCCGCGGGCCTCCAAAACTCAAAAAATTGGACTTGAAACAGGGTTTTAATTTTCTATTAGGTTTTTGTTAGTGTCTCTAACCCCTCCCGATCCTATTTAACCTACGCAACCCCTCTCAATACCTCATATCTATCTCATTGAATTTTAGTGAGCATTTGTGAGGAATTTGTGAAGAGTTGTGGAGTTGGTTTTGGAGCAGCTTTGAGGAGTCTTTGGGCAAGCTTTAGAGCAGTAGTGAGGAGCTTATTGGGCAAGCTTTGGAGCAACATTGAGTGTTGAGATTTTGTGTATTTGGGGTAGCATCAGTTGTGCTCTAGGTCCCAAATTTTGAGGGAGAACTAAAGTTCTCCTGATCTACAAGACCTAGAAATGGATTTGGGAAATTTCATCTGGTTTAGGAGATATTAAATTAATTAATTATTTTAATGTATTTCCTAAGTTAAAACTTAGGAAAATAAAATAATTAAAGTGAATTTAATTAAACATGTGATGAAATTGTCTTAAGTCACACGGATCACGCTTTCTTTTAATCTTAGCTGTTGATTCAAGATCTGATCATGGCCGTTGATTTGTCAACGAGAAAAGTATAACGGAAAGGATTGGGGTCATTTGTAAAGACACAGAGGCAGAGCATTGAAGCTAAGCTGAGATTCTAGGGCGGGGTTGCTAAGAATACTCAGAAGTGCTTCAGTTGCACAGAGGGGAATTTAGACCAAGGGGATGATCTGATCCCAGGGTCTAGAATACACAAGGGGCAGAGAAGAGATTAGCTCAAGGACAACACAAAGGAAGGTAGTAGCCGCAACAATAGCAAGAACAACGTAATTTTCAGGAAACCCTTCAGGGGTTGCGCAAAGACCCTTAGGGGCAGCGTAGTGACTGCGTCACCCACTCTGGGGTAACGCAGTCCCTTCTAGAGGCAGCGGTGAGGGTTTGGAGACAATCCAAGGCTGACGCAGAGGCTTGCAGGGGCTTCAGAGGCTAACGCAATATATTTCAGGGGCAGCGCTGGGGTTTCTAGGCCTGGATCTGACTGATTTCTGTAAATCCCGTTTGAGGGTGTGGATCAGTCAGTATTTTTGGTCCTAGATCAGCCAGGAGTAGTAGATCTAGAGTTTTCTCTGTAGGGTTTTCCAGATCTGGAACCCAGAATTGTGTATTCAGAATTATTTTGAATAGTAGAGCCCTCCAGCAGCCAGAGACCGGTTTTCCCACATTGGGTTTTTTCGGTGACAGTTTGTCCAGAAATAAATGTGTCACTTTGTCAATGTGTGCATGTGCTTATTCTAGATCTGAATTGGTAGAGATCTGTTATGTGTTTTGCTTCGATGTTAACTTGAATTTATTTAGTTGATAACTTTTATAAGTAGGAGGAACATAACCGGATTAACGGTAATAATTTCTGCGTAAGTGTTAAGATTCAGAAATTTCTACATGGTATCGGAGCAATTGCAGATCTAGAAGGGTCACCAGCCTTAAGAATCTGAAGGATCTAGCTGCAGAATGCAGTTAGAAAGGCAGCAGAGAAGCAGATTTGAAGGGACAACGTAGTTGTCAGGAGCATATTCACGCAGAGGAAGGGCAAAGCTGTCCAGCGCTGTGTCCTAGCAAGCCCATGTAATTACTGCGCAGAGGCAGCTCAGAAACAACGCTGGTTGGGTCTAAAGCTAGCCAGTGAGATTCAGATCTGAATCTGTCGGATCCATAAAAGTCTGCAGAAAAGTTGCAGGAATTCAGAAAAGCCGGTGGGGTTAAATTTCTGAAGTTTTCAGATTGGTAGCCTTAGCACAAGTGACAAAGATTGGGAAGAGATCAGCTTCTCAGAGAGTTTCTTGCCAAAGGAAACTTGCAGTTTGATCAGAGGATCAAAGAAGAAGCTGAATCATAGTTGATTTGGTAGATTTCCAAGGTTGGAAATCAAGTGTCAGAGGGAGCAGAGGGTTGCCCAGTTAGTAAAGGACCCTAGATCTAGATCTCTAGTATAGAGAGGAGGAGCTCCGACACATCATGAGTTGATGGCTCCTCATGGAATGCGTAATCAAGACAGGCTAGAGGGCCTCTCAAAGTTTTCGGTGTGGAAAGCAAGGATCCTGATTGTCCTTGAGGCAGATGATCTAATAGACCATGCAGAGCAGACTCTGGCTACACTGACAGATGCGGATCTCCTACGGAAGCATAGGGAAGTTGCTGGGCATGCCAAGCAGCTGATAATGGACAGTATCAAGGACAATATTGTACCACACATAGCTGAGAGGAGGACAGCTAACGAAATGTGGAAGGCCTTGACTTCCCTATATGAGGGAAAATCAGTCCAAAGGAAGATGTTGTTGGAGGCCCAAATGAGGTCATTCATGATGACCAAGGGAGAAGACATCGAGCATTTCCTCTTGAGACTGCACTCAATCAGGGATCAACTGACTGCAACGGGTGCAACCATAGATGATGCAATGATAGTCAGGATTGTCCTCAATGCAGTCACGGATGATTGGGAAACCTTTGTCCAAAGTATCTTGTGCAGGGCGGACCTCCCAGATTGGGACAACTTGTGGTCAATCCTGCAGCAAGAAGAACTACGCAAATTCACCAAGAAACAACACATCCCTGGGTTGAGCAAAGTAAAGAAGGAAGAGGAGGAAGATGCAGCCTTGGCATCGAAGAAACAGTCGAAGAAGAAGAAGGATCTTTCAAAGATCAAGTGCTTCCAATGTGGCGAAATGGGACTTTTTCCCAGCGATTGTGTAGAAAAGAAAAAGGACAAGGAAGCATCTTGATTGAAGGCAGTTGTGGCAGATGATGGGTCAGGAGATGATGTAGCCATGAGTGCTCATGAACCACGGAGGTGGGTGAACATGGACATGTAGAGGAGCTGCATGGAAGACAGGCGAGATCCTTGAGCAGCTCATCTCTTGGATAACAAGCGAGCTACGCTAGCCTTACGACAATAGCGGGACAAGTGGAGCAGTGGGTGCATAGATCACAGATGAGGCAGACGCAGAGGGCGGTCCCGAGAGAAGTTTGGGAGGAGCGAGCGCGGAGACAAGCGGCAACAACGTAGAAGTAATAGCGAGCGCGGGCGTGCGCGGCTTTAGTAGCGCGGGCTTGATCTTGCTTATGCGGTAGAAGATACGACGGCGCGAAAGCTTTAGAGGCAGTCGATGCAGCAACAACGTGATAGATTTCAGCACAAGGAGCTGATGTGACTTCAGTAGTGCAGACGGAGTCTGATTACGCAGGCAGAGCTATAGTTGTGCATCGTTCTTTAGATGCTAGCACAGATCTATAGCCTATGGAGCTTCAGTGATGAGGATGCAGCCCATTTGACTTGTTTGTCAAAGATTGGGCAGGAGATTCAGTTGTTTCTCGCTACAACTGAAGAATTCACAGTTCTTGGTCCGAGTGGCAGTCTTATGAGCAACACGGATGCGGCATATTGAGAGGGCTGAGTACAATGGTTGGAGTGGCGGTGGAAGTCATGTGCGGCCAATACAAAATGGCAGCGGTATACGAGTTGAGTGGCAACAGGCCAAGCTTCAGCAGCACAAAACCAATACTCGAAGTCATGTAATGCATAGTGTGATGTATTGCTAGAGCACACCCTTGATGCTAAGAGGGAGTGTTGAGATTTTGTGTATTTGGGGTAGCATCAGTTGTGCTCTAGGTCCCAAATTTTGAGGAAGGACTAGAGTTCACTTGATCTACAAGACCTAGAAATGGATTTGGGAAATTTCATCTGGTTTAGGAGATATTAAATTAATTAATTATTTTAATGTATTTCCTAAGTTAAAACTTAGAAAAATAAAATAATTAAAGTGAATTTAATTAAACATGTGATGAAATTGTTTTAAGTCACACGGATCAAGCTTTCTTTTAATCTTAGCCATTGATTCAAGATCTGATCATGGTTGTTGATTTATCAATGAGAAAAGTATAAAGGAAAGGCTTGGGGTCATTTGTAAAGATACACAGAGGTAGAGCACTGAAGCTTAAGCTGAGATTCTAGGGCGGGGTTGCTAAGAATACTTAGAAGTGCTTTAGTTGCAGAGAGGAGAATTTAGACCAAGGGGATGATCTCATCCCAGGGTCTAGAATACACAAGAGGCAAAGAAGAGATCAACTCAAGGACAACGCAGAGGAAGGCAGCAGCACCAACAGCTAGGACAACGTCATTTTCAGGAAACCCTTCAGGGGTTGCGTAGAGACCCTTAGGGGCAGCGTAGTGACTGCGTCACCCAGTCTGGGTAACACAGTCCCTTCCAGTGGCAGCGCTGACGGTTTGGAGACCATCCAAGGCTGACGCAAAGGCTTTCAAGGGCTTCAAAGGTTGACGCAGTTCATTTCAGGGGCAGCGCTGGGGTTTCTAGGCATGGATCTGACTGAGTTCTGTAAATCCCGTTTGAGGGTGTGGATCAGTCAGTGTTTTTGGTCATAGATCAACTAGGAGCAGTAGATCTAGAGTTTTCTCTATAGGGTTGTCCAGATCTGGAACCCAGAATTGTGTACTCAGAAATATTCTTAATAATAGAGCCCTCTAGCAGCCAGAGATCGGTTTTCCCACATTGGGTTTTTTTAGGTACAGTTTATCCAAAAATAACTGTCACTTTGTCAATGTGTGCATGTGCTTATTCTAGATCTGAATTGGTAGAGATCTATTATGTGCTTTTCTTTGATGTTAACTTGAATTTATTCAGTTGATAACTTTTATAAGTAGGAAGAGCATAACTGGATTAATAGTAATAATTTCTACATAGGTGTTGAGATTTAGAAATTTCTACATTGAGAGGTTGGTTTGTTGGAGTTGCATTGAGGAGGCTAGAGCCTAGAGGTATTTTTTTTTTTCTCTTCTAAAATTTGCCTTTGCTTGTTTTATTTTTTTTGCAAATCTGAAAATGGTAAACATAGTTTTTGGTTAAAAAAATGAACATAGAATGAATAGTCTTTTCTTGTTTTCGTTTTGAAATTTAAACCTTTTCTTTCCAAGTCAAAAACTCAGTCCAAAATGGCCCCTAGAATGAAAGATGCTGCTTGGGCATATGCTGAAATGGTTGATGATCAAATGCATTGAAAATTTTGTAAGAGAAAAATTGAAGGGGGTGGAGGGGGCATTCATAGACTGAACCTACATTTGGCTGGTCTTAGAGGCCAAATTACTCCATGTGAAGCAGAAAACATTGGGGAAATTAGGAAGGAGTTAAAAGAGCAATTTTAGAAGTTTGAGGAAGACAAATTAGGCAAAAAGAAATAGAGGCTGAAATTGGGAAGAAGAGAAATATACAATACATGATGGCTGCCAACCCAAGTTTTGATTATGAGGGTTCTTCATCTATCCCTTGCACTAATGCATCAAACCCCTTTCTCTATGTTCCTCCCTCTATGGAGTCTATTTCTGAAAAGGGTAAGGGTGCAATGAGAAATAAGGGTACTATCAAAAGTTTTTTCATGCCCTTTTCTCCCTCTTATAGTGCACATGGTCCTGGTCCTCCAAGTAGAGGTCAAGTAAGATGCTCATTGGAAAAAAGAATTGAGAGATGTTACTTGTGATTACATTGCTAGATGGTGGTATGATGTTGATATTCCCTTCAATGCTACTCGTTCACCATATTATGACCCTATTTTTGATGCCATATATGCTGCTGGAAAGGGCTTCAAAGGCCCTACTATGCATGAGTTAAAAGGATCTCTTTTGCAAAAAGAGATTATGTCCATTGATGGTTATTTGAAAGAGTTCAAAAACTCATGGGAACATATAGGATGTACCATCATATCAGATGGATGGATTGATTAGAGGAACCGTACCATCATAAACTTTCTTGTCTTTTGCCCACGAGGAACCATGTTTCTAAGATCAATTGATGCATCTAATAGGGTGAAAGATGCACATTTGTTGTTTCATCTTTTGGATGAGGTTGTTGAAGAGGTGGGGGTGGCAAATGTTGTTCAAATCATCATAGATAATGCCTCTAACTATGTTCTTGCTGGTAAATTGTTTGAGGAAAAACACCCAACCATCTTTTGGACCCCATGTGCTGCACGTTGCATAGACCTCATGCCAAAAGCATCACAAAATATATTTATAATCACTCGTGGATTCTGAATCTGATCAAAAAACACACAGGGGGGAAGGAAATTATTAGGCCTGCCATCACTAGATTTGCAACACATTTATTGACATTACAATCTATGCTTGCCCAACATAGAAACTTGCAAAAGTTGTTTTCTAGTGATGAATGGAATGAATGTCAGTGGACTCGCAAACAAGATGGCAAAGATGTGAAAAGAAAAGTCAATGAAGAAATATTTTGGAAAAAGGCAGCAGAGATTGTGAAACTTGCTGAGCCATATTGGCTATGGGCTTCATTTATGAGGCCATGGATCAAGCAAAGGAGCAAATAAGGGCAACATACAAGGACAGAGCGGGTAAGTATGGGCCCATTTGGACGATCATTGATCAGAGATGGAATAATCAACTCCATCGCCCTATACATGTAGCTGGGTATTTTCTGAACCCAAGGTATCATTATAAAGCTCAGGAAGCCAGATTTACGACATCATCCATATTTATGCATTTCTGGCATCATCCAGATTTACGACATCATCCATATTTATGGTATCATCCATATTTACGGCATCCATTTCCGACATTATCTAGATTTACATCATCATCCATATTTACGGCATCCAAATTTACTGCATCATCTAGATTTACTGCATCATCCATATTTACGGCATCCAGATTTATAGCATCCATTTCCAGCATCATCCAGATTTACGTCATGAGGATGTGTGTGATGAGATGTTTTAAAAGTCGTCCAACGTTGACTCTATTTATATCAATTGCTGAGGGTGTGTGACACATTTGCTGGGGGTGTAAAACCTTAAGGCCAACCTACACATATTTTGAAAGTATTGAAAATAAATTCAAAATAAATGTTATGCTCATCGGATGAAGATGATCTTTAGATCGATCTTGCAACTCTACGAAAGAGGAACCCAATAAAAATATTGGTGTCTTCATCTGAGCATCACAACATGGAGTTTGGATCTAGTTGTCCAATTTTAACACTCCCTCTCAACTAGGGAGAACTCCATCCACCTGTGCAATCAAACATCGTGTGTCATCTCGCCGTAACTTGCTTTGATGGCCTCTTTATTTCAGAACAGAAGTGGGTCAGTCACAAAGACATCATTCCCGGCTGACAAATTCAGCCTAGAGGTCTGAGACCTCGATAGGACTCATAAAGAGTCTCATACCAACCCGGAGTCTATTTATTTGACCCGAAGTCAGTAGGAGGTCCGAAACCTCACTTGGACCCATGAGTCATATCTACTAACCCGAAGTTAGTCTCACTGACCTGAAGTTAGTTGCAGGTCCGAAACCTCACATGGACTCAAAGAGTCAAATACCAACACAAAGTTGGTTTATCTGACTCGAAGTCAGTAGGAGGTCCAAAACCTCACATGGACTCAAAGGGTCACATACCAACCCGAAGTTGATTTATCTGACTTGAAGTCAGTAGGAGGTCTGAAACCTCACTAGACTTGATCTTAGATTAAGTGGTTGGACATGTGTCATCCTAGATAGAGAGTACGACAATCTCTGATGCATCCATCAGTCTTTGCTACTAGTCTCTAGCTTTTCCCACCTCATTGACCAAATGAGAGGTACTCCCCATGAGTCCGGGACTCAAATGGGTAGGATGCATACGAGGCACAGATCATGAGAGGCGAACCAACTCAATCATCATAATGGTGGGGCCCAGGCACACCAACAAGGTTTGGCAAGCCTAGTCCTGTGGTTGCTTATAGCTCCAAGAAGCTATCCCCAAAGCGCCCCATAGCTACCAGAGCTCATTGTCCAACAAGACCCTCAGAATAGGGTCCGTCCACGATACCAAGATTCTCACGAAAGGTTAGGAACATGACCTTCCCGAAGGGCATTGTGAGAATATCCGTGACCTGCTCATCAGTCCCTATATGATCGAGCCTTACGGCGCCTCGCTATACCATATCCCAGATAAAGTGGTACCAGCCATCAACATGCTTGGATCGTTCGTGGAACACGAGATTCTATGACAAACAAATCCCCTTCTAGTTATTACAATGGATAACGGTGGCATTTAGCACATGCTCGAACAACTCACTGAAGAGCTTTCGCAACCAAGTGACTTCACAACAGGCCATACATGTTACAATGTATTCGGCCTTAGCGGTGCTCTAGGCTACCGACTTCAGTTTCCTGCCTAAAGCAGATCTATGTGTGAAGTAGCATCCAGGTGTGCTCTTGCGATCCACCACACTGCCAGCCCAATCGGCATCAGTATATCCATGGAGTTTCATACTCCCGATAGTGTATCTCAACCCATGGTCTATCGTGCCCCAGAGATATCTCAAGAGTTTCTTGGCACCAACCCAGTGAATGTTATGATTAACCATGTGTTGACTCAAAGTGTTCACTGCACAACATACGTCCGGACGGGTGTTCACTAAGAACATTAGGGGCCCTACGAGTTGAAGATACTCAGTAGGATTTGCTAGCACGGGCCTAGCAGCGCTGCCACTCAACTTCTTAAAGTTGAGCTCCATTGGTGTCGACACGGACTTGCAGTCCATCATACTAAATCTTTCCAGAAGCTTCACAATGTATTTTCCTTGAGAAAGGAAAATCTCGCCAGGTCTCTGCCAGACCTCCAGGCCTAGGAAGTAGTGCATCAGTCCTAGGTCCTTCATCTCGAACACAGTAGTGAGCTCCCTCTTACACTAATGAATGAGAGGGACAACACCTGCCAGGAAGAGGTCATCCACATACAACACCAGAATGAGAGGCTTCTCTCTATCAACCTTGAAGTAAAGGTTTCGATCAGCATTACTACGAGTGAAGCCTCGCTTCATCAGGTAGCTATCTATCCTCTCGTACCAAGCTCTGGGTGCTTGCTTCAACCCATAGAGGGCTTTCTTCAACTTGCAAACATGGGTGTCTCGATCTTGGACTTCGAACCCCAGAGGTTGCTCCACATTCGCCTCTTCCTTTATCGCACCATGGAGAAATGCGGTCTTCGCATCCATCTGATGAAGACTCTATCCCATTGTAGCAGCAAGGGCTATGATAGATCGGATGGTGGTATATCAATCCACAGGTGCAAATATATCATCATAGTCTATGCCTTCCTTTTGAGAGAAGCCATGGGCAACGAATCTTGCCTTGAACGTTTCAGCACTTCCATTAGATTCATGCTTGATCTTGTAGAGCCATTTCGAGGTGACAACTGTTTTGTCCTCTGGTCTTGGAACCACATCCCAGACATCGTTCTTCATTATGGACTCATACTCTTCGTGCATAGCATCCTTCTAGACTTGATGCTTTACGGCTTCCTCAAAAGATCCAGGCTCAGATTGTACAATAGTACTCATGGCTGCTAGATACCCTTGGTATCTAGTTAGCTTCTTGCTTTCACGAATGTCCCCCTTTGGGGCCATATGTCTCTCGGCATCCTCGAGAGTCTCCTTGAGCCATGATGGTCTCTTCCCTATTGAAGGAGGTGGATCAATCGGGTCCATTGGTCCTTCAGCATCGGGCATCGTCTCATCCTTTGGTTCTTCTTGATTTCCAGGCCTTGCTTCATGATCTTCCTCAGATCTCGGAAGATTGACTACTTTCCTCAGGGAAGCATCTTTGTCAAAGGTAACATCATGGCATATCTCCACTTCCCTTTGACCAGGCACATATACTTTATAGGCCTTCGAAGTTTCGTTGTAGCCCACAGACATTGTGGTCTCCCTCTTGATGCTAGCTCCTCTGCAAAAGTTCTTGAACTCGTTCGTCTCATATAATAAGAACATCCTCCCAAGGATGTCACGGGCAGCATACCAGACAGATCAGAATGTACTAATTGCAAGACATCAGATGTCTTTATGACACTTGAGGGGAAAGGTCCCCTTGTATGCTTTCTTTCGGCACAACCCTAACATACACCTTCATGATTATTTGAAAACTCAGGCATCCCCATCACCAGCTTCCTTGCTTCGTGAAGGGCCTTGAAGTGACGTTGTTCAAACCTCCGATGCCATAGTTCAGTCTGTCGGATAATATCACATGTCATCGCTCCCAGTGTACTTCCTCCAACCTCGTATAGTGTACCGACTCTAAACCCAATCGTGATAGCTTCCTTGAAACTCTTCTTCCACATGCACACCTTCCATCAATGAATACCACATTGAAACCTTCGTCTTCCATGGCCGAAACAGACACAAGGTTCTTCTTCAAATTAGGTACATATAGTACATCTTGCAGGCGGAGGACTTGACCTTGAGACAAGTGGAGGGTCACAGTCCCTGTCCCTTTCACGGGATATGTAGCATTATCTCCAAGGATAATTTGTAGATTAGTATCCTTCTCAACCATATCAATAGGTGCTTCCTTGAACCCAATGATGTGCCTTGAGGCACCACTATCTATCAACTAGCCATCCATAGTGTTGGGTGGAGATGCAGCAGAGAGGGCAGATACAAGAATGAACTCATTTCTTTTATCATCAAAAACATTTGATTCCTCATACCTGGAATTTCTTGACCTTTTGAAGGGTTGGCCATTTCCGCTGGAGGGAGTCTTCCTTTTCTTGACCTTCTTGAAAGGGCATTCTCTAGCATAGTGACCTAGCTCAGAGATGTAGGCAACCAGACTCTTATGAATTGAGTCCCTGATCATCAACTTTGCTTTGATTTTCCCCTTCTTGTACTTTGATTTGGCAGCAGCAGTTACAGTGGATGGAGGCTCTTGGATTCTACCCTGCACATAGTCCATGACATCTTGGTCTTCCAAATTAAGATCCAATGTCATCTTCCAAGCATGGAAATCATCCTTCCCAGTCAATTTTTCATCAGCCTTAAAGCCATTGTAGTTTGAGGAACCCATCCTCTTCTTCAGTGATTGCTACAAACTAAGGCTTTGTCTTCACCTTAGCTTTGATACCATGTAAATTTTTGAAGATGTTCTATGCTTGATGCAACTTTACTTTTATCCCCAATTTCAGTCAGCAATCACATAAACAAGAAAGTAAAAAAGGGCCGATAGAACAAGTACCAAATAGAGACTCCATTAAGACAAGCCAAAATATACAAGAAAGTACGCACACAACATGATGCTTCAACCAAAATAAAGTCTCAATACGGTTAGCCAAACTGCAAGTGTCACACACATGCCCTTAAGGACGACTCTATCAAAATCAAACATAATTCAACAAAAGAATCCCACATCCAACATTTTCGACATCATTCGTATTAAAATCATCCACAGCTATCATGAGAATAGAAGTATCTACTTGTGATCATCCATATTTATATTTATAGTATCATCCATATTTACGATATCCGTATTTACGTATGCATTTCCCAAGATCATCCGTTGCACTGGTGACCTTTATTTACGTATCCGTATTTACTCAACCCAATATATTTACGTATCCGCATTTACAAGATGTGCATTTCATTGATCATCCAGATTTACGTCATGAGGATGTGTGTGATGAGATGTTTTAAAAGTCGTCCAACGTTGACTCTATTTATATCAATTGCTGAGGGTGTGTGACACATTTGCTGGGGGTGTAAAACCTTAAGGCCGACCTGCACATATTTTGAAAGTATTAAAAATAAATTCAACATAAATGTTATGCTCATCGGATCAAGATGATCTTTAGATCGATCTTGCACCTCTACGAAAGAGGAACCCAATAAAAATATTGGTGTCTTCATCTGAGCATCACAACATGGAGTTTGGACCTAGTTGTCCAATTTTAACATGGTAGGGCTATAGTTCCAGTTGAGGATGTTGATTCAGAGGAGGAGCGAGCGGTTTCCCCCTCTGGTTCAGAGTTTGAGGAAGAGTGCATTGGCTTGTCAGATGTCTATCAGTAGTGATTATTCATGTTTCGTTGTGGAGGCTATTTAGAACCTCCTTGTTTATGTTTTTTGTTTTGATCTCTTTATCATCATCATGTATTGGACAGTGCACTGGGTGCAATTTTGATATAATAGATATATTCATGAGCCTACTTTGATCATATGTTGTCTTTTGTCTATATTGTAATGCTTTGTGTTTGGAAACATGAATGAATATATTTAAAATTATGTTTTTTACAAAAAAAATCAATATTTAATGTATTTTTTACAAAACCAAGTCACTGACACTGAATCGGCCGAGTCAATAGGAAGTCGGAGTCGGAGTTGACGCTGACCTTTGGTTGAATTGGAAAATTTATGAAAATAACCTGTAAATTTAAAAACACAAGTAGAAGTAAACCAGATTTCTGCAGTAGAAATTTCTGTTAAGTAGATTCAGAAATTTTCACATGGTATCATAACTATTGCAGATCAGGGGGAACTGAAGCCATCAGTGAAGTGACAAAGTTTTTGCTGCATGAAGGCGGCTGAGACAACACAAATCCAAAGAGAGGCAACGTAGACCCAACAGGGGTGACGTAGAGGTTGTCTAGCTCACACAGGGGTGACACGAAGCATATCTAGCTCACGCAGGGCTGACGCAGGCCCAAATGGGTGACGTAGAGTCTGTCTAGCTCACGCATAGCTGACGCAGAGGCTGACGTAGGCTCAAGAGGGTGACGTAGTCCGAGAGGGGGTAACGTCGTGTCAGTTGCCGTGGCTGAAGGTGCAGTTTTGTTCTTCGAAGTTGCTAGTGGGGCATTGTTTCTGCTGGTGCAGAACAATTTCTAGCAAGGTTGATAAAGTAAGGGGAAACAATTCCTCGACAGACTTTCCAGCCAAGAAGTTTGAGATCCAATCAACGGAATGATTGGAGAGGGCTGACTTGATAGAATTGGTGAAGGATTTCTGGGAAGGAAATCACTGGACAAAGGGAGTGTATTCTCTAGAGGGTTTTTATTGCCAAGAAACCCAGATCCGGTCTCTTGCTAAGAGCAGCAACAGAAGAAGGGAGAAGAGCATCCGTTTCGACATTTTGAGCAGAGATGGTCTCGCATGGATTGAGGGATCAGGACAAGTTAGATGGAGCATCTAACTTAGTCATCTGGAAAGACGAAATCCTAAAAATCCTTGATGAATATTGTATCAAAAATCATTCCGAGAGGGGTTTATCAATCTTCTTGTCGACGCTGATCCATTAAAGAAGTATGAGGAAAATCAAGCATGGGCTAAGCGCTTGATTATGGACGGGGTGAAGGATGATGTGGTCCCACATATTGCCAAAAAGAACATGTCAAATAAGATGTGGACAACGCTCACCAAGCTATATCAAGGCACCTCCGTCTAGAGGAAGATGCTTCTGGAGAATCAACTGCAAACTATTTCAGATGCACAAGGGAGAGGAAATCGACCCCTTCCTCATTCGATTGAAGGCAATTCGAGATCAACTGGTTGTTATGGGGTCAACTCCTGAGGAGGGTCTCATGGTGAGGACTGCCCTGAATGCAGTCACCGATGATTGGGAGACCTTTGTCCAAAGCATTTTGGGCAGAGCATTTTTGGGAGGACACGTGGGCAACTCTTCGTCAAGAGGATATCAGGAGAATGTCCAAGATGGGCAGCAACAGTGGAGGAGCCAAGATCAAGAAGGAGGAGGAAGATGCGGCTGTTGCATCTAAGGGACAACGATAGTAGCAAGGGAAGAAGAAGGACCTCTCGAACGTCCAATGCTTCAAATGTGGCGAATTAGGATATTTCGCCAATACTTGTCCTTTGAAGAAGAAAGGCAAGGAAGATTCAGATACTAAAGTTGCGGCAGCCAAGGGGGATGATGGCAATGATGATGATGTGGCTATGAGTGTTCATGTGCCTCGAGAGAAGAGGTGGGGCGACATAGATTTGTGGATTTATCTACGGACTGGAGGCAGGATCCTTCAGGTGCCCAAACTTTTGGGTCACATACGAGCTACGGGAGCCCTTAATGATAGTAGCAAGATGACTGGAGTTAGTTGGTGCAGAGGGTCATGGAGGCACATTGGCATAGCTAGGATGCTGAAGACTGGAGCAGTGTAAAGCGAAGACAACAATAATGTAGAAGCAACAACGTAGAGGCTGATGGAATTTTAGCAGCACAAAGGTAGTTCTTACATAGTGCAGAGCAACAGCAACACAAAGGCACCAGAGGGACAACACAGATAAGTAGCAGAGGGTGTTTCAGATCGAGATGCAGCCAAACTGACTTGTCTTTCACGTTTTTTTTGGGCAATGTCCTTCAGTTTCTTACTTATCAACAACTAAGTTGTAGTGCAGCAGTTAGTGGTGGCAGTGCTATGGGCAGCATGATGCAACATTTGAGAGGGAGTTGCAGTACAGATGAGGCAGTGACTGTGGCAGTGTCATGGGCAGCAGTACAGAAGGTAGCAACGCAATGGATGAGGGGCAACAGGTCGAGCATCAGCAATGCAGGGGATCGATGCCATGGATCAGAATAACGCTTTTGGAGTGAAGTGTTGCTAGAGCACATTTGTCGTTAAGAGAGGGTGTTGATTTTTGGATAGAATTACATATTCTCTAGCTCCAAAACTTTGTGGAGGGGCTAGAGCACATGAGATCTCCAAGACCTAGAAATCGTTTGGAGAAATTGCACCAGGAGCCCAAGTTATTCAAATAATTAATTATTTAATGAAGACCTTAAGTCTAACTTAGGGAAATTAAATAATTAAAGTGAATTAATTTAGACATGTGGGTGAGAATGTTCTAAGTGACGAGGATCAAGTCTTTTCTAATCTTAGCCATTGATTAGAGATTAGATCACAGTCGTTGAATTTTGAACAGGAAAAGTATTAAAGGAAGGCTTGGGGTCAGTTGGAGAAAACACAAATAGCAGTAGCACTTGAGCTAAGTCGAAATTTTGGGGCGTGGTTTGCTGAGAATTTTCGGATGAGCTTGCAGTGCAGCAAGTGTTGAGATTTTGGGGTAGCATCGAATGTGTTCTACATCCAAATCTTTCTGGAGGGGCTAGAACACATGATATCTCCAAGTGCCAGAAAGCGTTTGGAGAAATTCCATCTGGTGTAAAAGATATTCAAATAATTAAATTTTTTAATGGGGACGCTAAGTCTAACTTAGGGAAATTAAAAAGTTAAAATGAATTAGTTTACACATGTGATGAAATGTTCTAAGTGGCGTGGATCAAACATTCTTTTAATCTAAGCCGTCGATTAGAGATTAGATGACGACCGTTGGTTTGCCAACGAGAAAAGTATAAAGGAAGGGCTTGGGGTTAGTTCGAAGATACACATAGTAGAAGCACTAAAGATAAGTCGAATTTTTGGGGTGGGGTTTGCGGAGGAATTCAAAGTGAGTTTGTAGTGTAGTGAGGGATAGAGATCAAGAAGGGATGATTTGATCCAAGGCTGAGAATACAGTAGCAGGGAGGCAACATTGTACCAGGGAACGCAGGGGCTAGCCAAAGGAATGCAATCCAGCTAGGACAACGTAGAGGCAGCGTAAGCCCAGTCAGGGTGACGCAGGCCCAACCAGGGCAGCGTAGGGGCAACATAGACCTAGCTAGGGTGATGCAGGCCCAACCAGGGTAGCGCAACACTAGTCAGGGTGACGCAGTGGGTATGTTGGCTAGTAGAGACTGACGCAGAGGCTGGATAGGTAGCGTCGGGGTTCTAGTGGGCCAAAAAGGGCTCGTTATTTGTAATTCTCGACTGAGGGTGTGATTCAGCGATATTTTCTGTCTCCGAGTGAAAAGGTACAACTGCTGTGTAATTTATCTGTAGGGCAAACCGTTTCTGGTGCCCATAATGTTGTATTCAGATTTTGCATGATAATAATACCCTCTAGAGCTGCTGCATCGGTTTTCCCGCATTGGGTTTTTCCAAGGACATTTGTCTGAAAAATCTATGTCATTTTGTCATATGTGCGTGATGTTCAGTAAATGATCTGTAGAAGTGTATGCTGCTATTTTTGTTTACTTCACTATTTTTTTGAATATTTAGTTAAATAACTTGTATAATAAATCAAGTAGGAAAGGTAAATCAAATTTAGCAGTAGGGTTTCTGTATTAAGGATTCAGAAATTTTCACAGTGAGGGGTAGATCGATAGAGGGATTTCAGATCCGAGGTTGAGAATACAATTGCAGAGAGGGAGATTCGTACTAGAGAGACAATGCAGTCCAGGAGGGGTGACACAGAGGCAACGTAGGCCCAACAGGGGTGATGGAGACCCAGCTAGGCTTACGCAGAGCCAACGCAGAGGCCGACGCAGTCACAAAAAGGTGATGCAGGCCAAGAGGGGCTGACACAGAGCCAGGAAGGGAAGCGTTGCTGTTTCAGTGGGCCAGAAAGGGCTTGTATTCAACAGATCCAGATCCAGAATTAATGTAACAAAATTTAGGCAAGCCACTTGGAAAATATATTTAAATGCTATTTTGAATGAATTTAAATTAAAGTATTTGTTCCCTCCAAAATAATGAGTTAGCTCCAACAAGTGTTATATTTGTTTGCCAAAGGAAGAATCTTTATAACAGAGCGTCTATCCTCCATCATTTGTACAAAAAACATTTGGATTTCTGTAACTTTCTATATATCTTTGAGGATCGCATTTGGATAGATCGTAATTGTATTTTTTGTGGTTCATGTTGGTTTTTGTAGCATCAGACAGGAGTTATTGTCTCAATTTGTGTCTAAGAGACTGAGGAACATGAGATCTCCAAAGCGTAGAAAAGCTTTCGCGAGATAAGCTTGCGAAACACCTTAATTAAATTAATTGATTGATAATTAAAAAATTCCTAAGTCTCACTTAGGGAAATCAATTAATTAAAGGGAATTAATTGAGGATGATCGAGAATGCTCTAGAGACTCACATGGATTGACTCTAAGATGATCTTAGTTGTTGATGGGGATTTAATAATGGTCGTTGTAGATCCAATGAGAGTTTATAAGAGCAGATCGATGGGATGAGGAGAGGCACAAGTGAGGGAGAAAGCATCCAGGTAGTGTGAATTTCCCAGTGCACAGTGATTCAACGAGGAAAGAATTTGAGCTAGTGGAGGAGCATCAATGATTGAGGTAGTAGCAGTAGGAGGTTTTTGGAGAATTTTCTAGGTGCTCTCTAGTGCTAGTTTCGCAGGAGAAAGGAGGCTGAATATTTCTATAGAGAGGGTCGCATAGCCAATGCGAGTGAGCCAAAACCTTGTGCGAAGTGTCGAAAAGGAGGTTGATTTTATTGTTGGAGGTCGGAAGATTGTTCGGAAGCCAGAGTGACTTCATTCCAGAGCCAGAGGGAGGCAAGACGACTCATCTAGTGCTAGCTAGTAGGCCAAGAAATGCGAATTTTGATCAAGCGAGTTGCCAGTGAGAGAGTTCGAGCAAGGCAGAGGGAGGCCGAATTGTTGTAGAAAAGAGATAATTTCTCGAAATTATTTTTCCAATTGATTTGCTGGAGGATTTCCTATGAGGCATCCAGATTATTGTACTTATATTTTGCTTCTCCATAATAATAAAATAAACCCTCATCTGTCGCACTAGTTTTCCTTAGGCATTCTTCCAGGGACATTAGTAAAAAATAATTGTGTTAATTGTGTGCATGAATTTCTCAAATCCAAATTTATTTTTCCGCAACGTATTTATTATTTTGTGAAGATTGCCATAGTGAGCTATTCGTTATTTGTCGTTAAATTAATTAACTGAAGACAAATAAATTGCATTAGTTAAAAGAATAGTTTCCAGTTATTGTAATTGTGGACTTATCACGTGGTATTAGAGTGTGTTTGATCAGATCTGACGCTTAGAGGCGGTAAGGAGTGAGATCGTGCAGTTCTAGTGGCAGAGACAAAGCACTTACTCCAGAGCTGTGCAGGCTAGCTAGGCAGTGCGTATAGCAGAGAGGCAAAGTTTGATTTTGAGATCCAAATTTTTGGAAAAGTGTGAGTTGCCTCAAATCTGTAGCAGTTGACAATGGATTTGCCGGAAAGAGGATTCCGTTGGGAAGATAATTAGTTTTGAAGAGTAGATCATCATATCTGGGCATAGAGATTTGCAACAAGTGTTTCAGTTGTAGATCTGTGCATGGCAGGAAGAGAAAAGAACACAATAGAAGGAGATATCCAGATTTTCAGTTGCAGTAGGTTGAAGTAGACTTGCCAGCAAGCTGGAGTTTTCTCGTAGAGTAGTAGCAGGAAGTGAGAATGTCGTTGAAGGATTTCTGGAGCCAAGTAAGGTAGATCTATGCATTCCATTGAGGGGTGCGAGTAGTAGAAGAAAGGCCAAGTAGGAAGGAGAAGTTTTAGTCTCTAGATTACTTGAGTTTCGTAGAGATGGCCACAACATGACTTAGGGATCAAGACAAGCTTGACGAAGCTTCTCAGTTTGGCGTATGGAAGGCTAGAATGGCATTCTTGTTAGATGAGCATGGTCTGAAGGAATATGCAGAGAGCATAGTTGCCATACCTACAAATGCTCAACAACAAGCAACGTACAAGAAAGAAATGGCCAAGGCTAAGAGGATGATCCTAGACGGGTTCATGATCATATCATTTCGCATGTTGCTTTATTAAACAAAACAAAAGAAATGCGAGATGTCGTAGTCAAGCTATATTAAAATCCATGAAAGAATTGGAAGATGATTCTCAAGCAAAAGTTGAGGACCACTAGAATGTAGAAGGGAGAAGGCGTTACGCCCTACCTCACTAGGATTCAGAATGTCAGAGATGTGAAAAATCCATGATTGGTATAACTGGAAACTATTCTTCTAATTGATGCAATTTATTTTTGTTTAGTTGATTAATTTAACGTCAAATAACAAATAGCTCACTACTGTAATATTCACAATAGAAGAAATACATTGCGAAAAAAATTAAACTAGAACTGAGAAATTCATGGACACACAATTAACACAATTATTTTGGACTAATGTCGCCGGGAAAGCCCCGAAAGGAAAACCATTGCAACAAATGAGGGTTTATTTTATTATGCAACAAATTCAAAAGCTTACAACTCAATGCCTAAAGTGGCCAACCGCTCCTGAGAAAATACTGACAAAATTCACTGAGGGAAATTTTCCCTCTGCACAAGCAATTGGTCTCTTTTTGGCCACTCGAATTAGCTCCCTGAAAACCCCTACGCAATGCTTGTGCAACCTCTAACTCTCTGCCTGGAACTGGTTCAAGTTAGCTCGAGCTAGGTCTCTTTGTCACAGGAATGGATTCCTTTGGCCTCTGGAAATCAAATTAATTCCCTTACTGAATCATTGTGCACTGGGCAATTTGCACTGCTTGGATGCTTTCTCCCTCACTTGTGTCTGTATCGATCCCATCGTCTTTCTCTTATAATCTCTTGTTGGAGCTTCAACGACCATGATTAAATCCTCATAAACGACAGAGATCATCTTAGACTCAATTCATGTGAGTCTCTAGAACATTCTTAATCATCCTCAATTAATTCCCTTTAATTAATTATTGACCAATTAATTTAATTGAGTGGTCTCTAGGTGTTTTCTCCCGAAACCTTTTATGGGTTTTGGAAATATTGTGTTCCTTTATCCTCTTAGACACAAATCAAGACTAGAAAACTTGTTCGATGCTACAAAAAACAACAAGAGATGAACTTGGAGCCGTTGGAGAAAAACAATCATATCGTGATCTAGTCGGAACAACTTTCAATGGTTTCACCAAGGAGTAGCATACCTTTGTCCAAGTTATTTATGGGCGATATATGCTACCTAGATGGGATTGTCTGTGGAGTGACTTCATTCAGTAGGAGATGAGACTGAGCCTTGTGAAAAGTTCTACCAACAACAACTGTAAGGGATAAAAGGAGGAGGAGGATGAGGAAAACGTGGTTGTTGCAAGTAAGGGAAAGATATAGAAAGGTCCCAATCAGGGAAAAGACTGAGGAGGAGGCGTGAGAAAGAAGAAAGATTTGTCGAAGATCAAGTACTTCGATTGTGGTGAGTATGGCCAGAATGTCACCCAGTGTCCTCAAAGGAAGATAAACAAGGGGCAACAAGGGCAAGCAACAACTTCGGCAGAGATTGATGAACTAACTGCCAGATTGGAGGGGTTTGCGTTGATAGCAGCAATACCTCTAGGAGGAAGAGGAGCTCGATACCTATGCATGTCAAGCTGGGCAGGGTCCAACGTGTGAAAATTCCTGAATCGAAATCCATACTGTAGCAACTGATTAAATTTCTCCTAGTTGTTAATTTCTGAATCAAGTTATTTATGGTGTTACACAGTAAATATCGAAATAAAAATCTACTGCAACCTTCACAAAATAAAATACTGCGAAAACAAAATACTGAGCAGGAAAGATAGAAACAGACACACAAGTACACCGTTATTTTTGGACAAATGTCCCCGGAAAAGGCCCAATTTGCGAAAACCGATGTTGTAGCTGAGGGTTTTATTTATTATGCAGTAGTTTTTTCTGAATACAAATCTGGGATGCCCAAACTGGCAATCAAATACAGAGAATAAATTGGCAAAAAGGTATTGAGAAATATCTCACACTGTCACTAGCGATCCGAGACTGATCCAAGCTCTGGATGGCTTGCCCGACACTGACTTTGTGCAGTCACTGCATCACAGCCTCCAGGAACTGCGTCACCCCATTAGTTGGTCATTTTGCTGACTAGAAACTCGGATCTTTGGTCCTCCCGTCTCACACCACAAATTTTGGCACTAGATCTCGACTGCTCAGCAAAATTGCGGATTCCCTCTGAAGCACTGCACTACCTTTGCGTGGCATTGCGCTACCTTTGTGTGGCACTGCACTACCTCTGCGTGGCACTGCGCTGCCTATCTGGACCTCTCGATGCCTCCTCTGCGATGCATTCATCGGATCTGGAAAATCCTCCTTCGACCAACTATCCCTCCCCCTCACTGAGAGAAATTCACTTTATCACTCTCTTAAAGCTCAGCGCTACTTCTCTTGAGAATTCGATCTCTAGATCTCTTGCTCTTGCTATCTCGGTGTATTCTCCAAATGCACATCGAGCTCTTTCTTATAATCTCTCATTGACATATGAACGACCAAGATTAAAAGATAATCGAAGGCTAAGATTAACTGGGAGTCGATCGTCGTCTTTATCTAGAAGATTCACATCCGACTTAATTAATACACCTTAATTAATCGCATTTCCTAAGTTTAGACTTAGGAATATATTAAAAAAATGCTTAATTATTTTAATTAAGCCATCTCTGGATGGAATTTCCCAAAACGATTTCTGGGTTTTGGAGAATGCATGTGTGCCAACATCTCTGCAAAATCTCTAGGCTAGAGCACAACCGATGCTACAAAAATCAACACTCCCTCTTAGCGAGGAATGTTCTCTGGTGCTGCAACCTCCTGAAGCATCACTCTGACTTCTGCACCATCCGAGCTGCACTGCTGATGTTTGGCTGTTGCTGCCTACCAACTACTGCGTTTCTCTAACCTGCGCTGCTGATGTATGGCTACTGCTGCCCACCAACTACTGCGCTGTTCTAAGTCTGCGCTGCATTCATGGTACGGATGACCCTGTTGAACTGCTTTCAACTACTGCATCTGCATTGCAACTCTATTGTTATTTCCACTGCATCATTCACAACTCCCTCTCAACTGTTGCTGTTGCAACTGAGAGATGTGCATCATACTGAACCAACTATGTTAAGCCCGATGCATTTGTCACCAGAGTCTTGACTGTTGTTGATCCCTGCACTTCCACTGAAGCCACTGCACTGTAGCTGACTCTGCATTGCGTCGACTGCACTGTCGTCAACTCTGCACTACGCTACTCAGTATCACGCTACCAGCCATTTCATCTGTCACTCTGGCACCTGACTGCACCAACTGTCACTGGTCCAACCTGCTGCTACTGCTATGGGCTCCCGTAGCAAGGTATTGATTCATGAAGTGGACCTCCTCAGAAATCATTCCCTTCTGTAGCGCTCTGAGGCTACAAAACCAAATCACCCCACGTTACCCCTATAGGTATCTCCGTGATGATGGAAAACTCTTCCTCCAATCTGGAGGAAAATCTGTCGATCTCTGCAGATGCAGCTTGCTGATCCTGCTCCTTATCCTTTCCCTTCTTCCGAAGAGGATGTTATCACCCTAGTAATTCTCATGTTGTGGGATGAGGATTTATAGTTGAAGAAAACCAGGGGTAACCAAGAACCTACTTTTGAAATTCAAGATCTAGCCTTCCTAAATTCCAGAGAGGGATCTCTCCTCAAGATTTAGCTTTGTTTTTGTTATAAGATTTTAGGCTAGTTATAATTGGATAATTGGTTTGTTTTGAATGTTTGGTGGGAATAAAAGGTACTTCAAGGTAAACCATAGAGGGATCTACCAAACCATTGGGCTATGGAGTCAACTTCTTGGCAAACAGAGCTGGGAAATAAGGTCAAAAGAGCAAATGTACTAAGGGCAGGGTAAATGACCTTCAAAGGGTTTGGAAATAGGCTTTTTGATGAAATGGTAAGATCTGAACAAAAGGGCAATGAAGGATCCTTAAGTTACAGAAAAGAAGATGAAAGAAAGGGATCAAAAGGGACTAAGAGTAGTTAAGGATTCTTAAGTCCGGATATTAGCAGAAAACATATCAATGAATAACTAATAAAAAACAGGGAGCTTTTGACACTAATCCCGTATAAACTTTCCTAGTCAATCATTTAAGACAGAAAACATGTAAATGTATGTGTGGAACTTTTAGAAAGATAAAAGGTGAAAACAGGAAAATAATTGACTTATCTGATCAGCACAAGAATCTCGAGTTATGATGTTTGTTTGACTTAGTTCCAGTCTGCTGCTTTACAAATCGACTCACACAAACTCCCAATGTATTCAGCAAAAATGTCTATAGTAGTCTTGACAAATTTTATTCCACCCTAAATACTTCAAAGAGTGAAGTATTTATACAAAAATTATTACAAAATATCTGAGAGACATGTAGGAATATCTCTAGGAGAAAATAAATATTATTACATAAAAAAGAGGGACAACTGCAAAACAAACCGGCAAGCTGTCATCTTATCAAGAAAAAATGGAACCGATTTATCTTATCAAAATTGATTTGTTGCTTTGTTGTAGATGCTTGCTAGCACTTGGAAACAATACTTATTAGAAGATAGCTTGGAAGACAATCTTTCTAATTTACATTCTTTACCTGTGCTTCACCTCCGATACTCTTTCACGTTGCCACTTTTATTACTTTACTACTGTAAAACGAAGAATTACAACAGTAAACATTGATTTGATTGTTTTATTCCCAGATACTCTTTAACTCTGCTTTTTCACCTGATACACTTTCACTGCAAATTTTACCCTTTGATAACTGTAAAGATGAAAAATCTGACTGCACTTGTTCTGCTCTGTTTGCATGCTGTTATATCAAATCAGTGAATTTTTGCCATTGCTGATCACTTGGTATCTTCAGGCTTTTCAGTTTTCTGTAGCTTTCATTAGCCTCAGTGTACTTTGCAAAGTTTGGCTTGACAATGAAGATGTGCTTAATTTCATTTTGTGGAAAAAATAAGTTCTCAAAGTACTCTAAGATAACTTTGCCAGTTGGGGAACCTTGTGGCAGAGGCTTGTTTACCTGTTCTTTGGCATATGCTCTGATTTTCTTGTCATAATCTGTGTGAACCATTAGTTTTTCATTAAAGCCATGAATGTCTAGAAGGCCTGCTTGTGTTAATGTAGTGTATTTGGCCAAGAACTTTGTTATTGACAAGTTCATGTCTTTACATCTTTCCTCCAAACTGTTCATTATATTCCTTTTAGTTAGGACCTTTTTTATTTGTAGTATGGTTTCAGTTCTATCTTGAATTTTTAGTTCTTCAAGCTCTTCTCTATTTTTACTGTTTAGAAATGTAATAAGCCTTAAAGCTTGAGATGGTTTATTGGCAAACTCTTCTTTTGTTTGCTAAATTTCTACTTGTGCTGCCTTGAGTAGATCTCTCTGTTCATAAATGATTTGAATGGAAGGCCATTGTAGATGTATGTCTTGAATTATGTTATTCCAAAGATAGTTTTTTATGTATGACCCCTGTTCGCTGAGATTGACCTGTTGCTGTAAAATCTTTACCTACTCTTGAAGTCTGTTTGCTCTTTGTTCATGTCCCTTGGATGTGATTAAAACATTCTTGTATGAGGATTCGAGATCTTTATTTGCTTTCTTTAAATTATTGTTCTCAGTGTTCTTAAGGGACATTTCTTCCATAGATTTAACTATTTCTGCTGTACCTGTTGTTTGCTGTACTTGTGATGTAGATGATCTAGTGGCAGAGGTATCTATAGATGTTATTGACACTGTAGTTGTCAATACTCCTTTTGGTGCCAAATGCTCTGCTAGTGTAGAAGGAACAACAGTAGCTGTCACTGGGATGACTATAGGAATGGAGACCTCATTTGCCTTTTTTAATGTTTCATTTTCTTTGATCAGAATCTCTGTCTGATTTTCCATTTCTTTGATTTGAGCAGTTATCTTTAGTACTAACTGCATTAATTCATCCTTTTCTGTTGTCTGCTGAAGAATCTCCTTTGCTTGTGGATGCTCACTCTGTGGAAGTTTCAGTTGTTTTCTTAAGGCAGCAATATCTTCATTCTTTTGCTTTATGAGTGCTTTAGGAACCTCAATATTGGAAGGATCCACTCCAGTTTCTATAACCAAATCTTCTACGGACTCGATCCTTAAATCTTTAGCATGTAATGATGCTTTGTCTAATTTCATCTGCTTCTGTAAATTAGACACAGTCTTTTGTAGCATAGTAGCACTCATAGTTTTGTTAACCACTTTTGAATAAAGCATTTCAGTGGTACTTCTATGGAATTCTATCTGATCCAATTCATGTATTGTATCAGTGTCCACGTCCACATCTGTTTTAGTATAATCTGCAATTGATTTTGGATCAGTGATTGTGGGTTTGAGAAATGACATGATCATCTTATTGGTGGAGTAATCAAAAGAAGTTAGCAACCTGTCTTTGTTCCCTGGCTTTTCTTTGATGAATTGAGAATAAACTTCATTTTTAATCTCCTCATTTCTTTCTCTGAACTTGTTTGTATTTCTTTTGAATGTCAGAATTTGTCTCTTCTGTTGCTTTGGAAGAGGAGGGAGCTTCTGAATTTACCTGCATTTCCACTATTTCTCTGTCCTGTTCCTGTGTTAGCACCTGCTCTTTCTGAATTTCTGCTAGAGTCTCATTCACAATTATAGTGGCTTCATCATTAGTTTGTTGATCATTATTATTTGCTTGATCTTTAGTGCCATCTATTTCTATTATCTTTTCTTTCTCAGCCTCAGTCATTTTTGCCCTTTTGTAAATAATTTTGAATTTATTTTCTGCAATGGTCTCTGCTGTATAGCCTTTTTCATTTCTGGTCCTTTTGTTTGAAGCTTTTGTCTGCTCAGTGACTGTTATTGCCTGTGAATTATTTATTTGTCTCTCCTTCTCTATATTGTCAGTAGGATCAATCAATGTATTTTCTACCCATTCCATTTGATTTGCATATTTTTCAATTTCTGGTCTGGACTCATGAAAGAATGGTGTTAATTTACATTTGACCCTTATGTTACTCAAAATGCCTTGAGGATCATAGTTCCAATGAAAGCTTTCTTAGAACTTGAATTCTGACAATTTGCTGACTATTTCTTTCAAGGCATCCTTGTTATTTACTATGAAGGGACCTATTTGATTTTTGAGCTTAAACTGTGTCTTCTTTTTGGAAGCCATAAAATTCACTGCATCTGCATTCAGAATTTGTCTCAAGTACTCCAAAGCAAAAACCCTGATAGTTAGAAATTTGGGCAATTTATAAGGGGCCAAGTTTGCTCCAAATATCTTTAGTTCTGTGTGATTTTCATATAGTTACCAGTCACTTACTTTGCAGTTTTCAGACAACTGTAGAATTCTATTTATTTCCTCATTAACCCTTGGTTGCTCTGTCTTGTTCAATAAACTCATGGCTGGTCTGATAAACAAATCTGTGAAGTCCTTATAGCTGAATTCATTTCCATCTTTTCTGAGTAATGAAGTCCAAAGTACTACTGAGAGAGGATTTCCTTCAACATCCATTTTCTGTAAGGCCACTGGAAACTTTTCTGCTTGGAAAAATAGAAAGAGGTGAAATAGATATGATGAATATCTAAACACTTCTTCTTCAGGCAACTTGGTCAACTGATAGTGCATGTTGTCAGCAATGAATCTAGTAAAGTTAAATATCATTGCAGGAGGTTGCCCTGGGGATAAAGTTGAAAGGAAACCTAGAATTGATGCATCAGTGAACTCATCATTAGAGTAATCTAGAATGAAAGAAAGCATAGAGATGATTTGTCTGGAAGATTCAGGAAAATCAGAGGTGGAATAGTGTGGATTTACTTTTGGGAAATCAACATGAGTAGGCATGAAGTTTTGCAGAATCATAAACTTCCTAGGGAAATCCAACTCTAGGTACAACTGAGTCAAATCTTCAATGGATAATGAGACTATTCTTGGATCATGGTTCAGCTGGAGCATCTCATTAATGGATTCTGCAGTTATAGAAAACAAGACCTCTCTATCTTTGTTTACAATACATCTCTGGTCAGGGACATAGTGTAATTGGCATAGTCTAATCAAGTCTTGAGCTGGATGAGTGATTGGGACCACATACTTAGGGAAATTTGACTCCCATATAGGTATGTCATTTTCAATTTTCTTCACAAATTTCTTACAACACCAGTTATGTACTTTCAGTAGATTGAACTCTAATGTAGCATCAGTAATTCTGTAGTCTAAATCAATTAAGGAACTGCTGTCTTCAGAAGTAACAGGTGGTTGCAAAGGTCTGACCACTTCAGTAGAATCTGCTGTTAGGGCTGGGGTAAGCTTATTTATCTTAGCAAATTTAGGGAGTGGAAGCTTGCTTGAGGCAAATTTTTGGGCTTTAGGACCTCCAGTCTTAGGGGTAATCTGTTTTCTTGTCATTTTGGGGAAAATTAAGCAAGATTAAACTGTTTGCTTAGTTATTTTGAAAACAGAGGCTAATTGAGCAGATTTTGGAAAACTGGGCAAGGGTTTTGGGATAGAAAACACAGGTTTTCTAGATGTAGAGGACTGGAAAAGGGACTCAATGGCTCTTAATGCAATTTAAATCAAGTTGAACCGTGGAAATTGCCTTTGGATGGCCGGAAACACCTAAAAACTGAGTTTGGAGGAAATGGCAAATTCTGAGAAAATTTTGCTAGGGTTCGCCCTGTTTAATCAAGGTTTGGGTATTTTCAAATTTGGCAATTACTAATTTTGTTCGATAAAACAGGTTCACAGGTTTAATTTTGCTCTTTGAATGTATAAATACCTTTAGTTTTTAGAACATAGAGAAATACCTTTTGCAGGTATTGTGGTGGTCAAGGAGGGTTTGCAGGTGGTATCAGTCTTCAAACTGGTCGCAGTGGCTTCTATGGCGAAATTCTGTGGTGAAATTTGCTTCAGGGGGGGCAATTAAACAGCAAAGGTTTCGAACTGGGATCTGAGCGTAGTTTTTCAATGGGCGAGGGGAGAAACGATATGAAGAACAGTGGAAAGCTATGGTTTAAACCTATACTTTTATTAATAAGCAATGCATTAATGGCAGGTCGCAGTGAATGGTGGGAGTGGTTTTCATTTTGAATGCGAAAACCATCAGTGGTTATCGCGCTACTCTTAAGTGTAAGCTATTTTTCACTTTTGTAACGCGATTCAATTAAAATTGGACACGTTGCAGATGGCGGTATAGCGAAGCAATTTTTATCGCGTAAATTTTTGCAAACTGCACCCGTTCACTTTTGGCGTGCGATATCACTGTTGGATTGGGATGGATGAAGCGAACAGTCGGGATGTCTCGGGGAGCTGCAGGGGAAAGGTAAGGTGGGACCGGGCTTTTAATATGGGCCGTTGATTTGATAGCAGAGATCGACGATCATAATTCAATGCGATAGGGAATGGTGAGATATGAGACCAAGTGATCGCGCTCAGTGCGAACCGTTGGATTAAAAAGAGTTTGCGGATCAAACGGTTATGAATGAACGCGGGGGCCTTTTTATTGAATGATGGATTATATATAAACCAAGTTTATACATAAGGTTAAAGTGCATGGGGCGGGTTATTTCTTATGTGGAAAAGGCAAGTATATGTGGTATGGTGACATATAAAGACTTCATGTTTTAAACCTTGGTTTAAACCAATATTTAGAACAAGGATTGGAAAGATGTTTATTTTTCAAATATACTGTGTATTTCCGAAAGCTTCATTAGTATTTTTATTATATAGTTATTTAAGCCAAATAAGCTTAATAACTATAGGGGGCCGGGATAATTGTTTATTGGTAGTTTTATGTCAAAGGGATAATTTCAGGATGTAATTTTCAACATGTGAGTAATATCTTTGACATAAAAAACATATAATAAGGGGTTTTTGTGATAATTAAATAAAAATGAGTTATATTAATAGGACTAGGATTTTCTATAGGGAGTTAATAAAATAAATTAGGTGTTAATATGAAAAGGGGAAGTGAATACTCAAAACATACAATTATAACCAAGAAAAGTGAAGATTAAAGCCAAGCTTTTATTGTAATAATTTCATCACTTCAATTTAGGATAAAATGCCATTTGAGGGTTTTATGCTTCATGAGATGTAGGAAGTTAATCAAATGAGGGTTTTAAGCATCATTAATTAAAAAGTGGGTCTTCACTTATGATTTTTCATGGTAATGAATACTTGAATGGAAAATGATGTGATTTCTGGGATTAATATAGAAACTTAACACTTTCAACTAATCAGTCATTGAGCCTTGGGTCCGGTCTCAACAGAAGTCAGGGAAATGCCTTGAGCCTCTTTGACTGATAGTCTAGAATGTTAAATAACTATGAGGAAGAAAAATTAGTTATTTGTAGCCTGGTGAAAAATATTTACAATGGATTTCCCGCCTTCTTCTACCTACGCAGTCATATCTTCTAACATTTTTTCTTCTATTTTAATCAGGTGCATTTGAGCTAGCAACCTTCAAAACATTTATTCTTTTTTGAAAGCAGTAAAACTATCTAATTCTAACTTATTTCCTCCAAGAATCCAGATTAAACTGTTGGATTCTTTTTATTCTCTACCTAACTACTGAATTGTCAGGATTAAACTGTATGACAATTCCTTATTCACTATCTAAAACAAGTAAAATTGAAACATGACAAGTTAAGATTAAATTGTTCAACTCATCATGGATTATGACATTTATTGACACTCTGCCATAATCAACTGCAAGAAGTAAAAGTAGTGGCATTTAGACTTGCACACTTTCATGTTTTATTCATCTTTTTTCTTTTGGGGTATATTATTTTTTCTGAGTCCTTTGATTTTTCTTTTATGACTTCTTACCCTCTTTTGATTTTTGATTTTTGATTTTTTTACAAAATATGGGAAAATAACTTGCAGAAAGCAAAGTTTGTACATATTTACAAAACTACCATCAATCAAGTCAAAATTATGAATCCTATATTTATAGGTTACTAACAGAGGACACTGAGCTGAAGTGGCCCATCTCACCACATTACAAGCACTTGATCTTCGAAATATCCTTCTTTCCTCTGTGCTGCTCCTGTTGCCCTTTCGATGTGATGGTTGTATTCTCCTCTTCCTTCGCCTCTGCTTTTGCCCAACTGTTGTTGCTGCCATCTAGGTTGCTCTTCACCAAATCACGCCTCGTCTCTTCTTGTTGGAGATCAACCCACATCCTCTCGCAATCTGACAATTTTTCTCTATCCAGAATGCTTTAGACGAAAACTCACCATTCTTCTGAGACGTTGTTCAATGCTAATCTCACAAACCCCTAGGCTGAGGCGCTGAGCGTACAGTTGCTAGTTGATCCCAGATATCTTGAAGCCTCTTCCAAGTACTTCTTCCGCTGCTTGGAAGATACCTGATATAATGTGGCCAATGCATCCCAGATTTCTTTGGCTATGCCCTTGCCTACTATGTGAGATACAACGTGATCTCTCACTCTGTCGAGGATCACGCTCTTGGCCTTTAAGTTGATTTGCATCTGTGGGCTCAACTACCACATTATTGATATAAGTTTTAAGATCATGCTCATCTAGAAGGAAGGAGATTCTTGCCTTTTAGATCACATAATTGGAGGCACCCTCCAACCGATCCTGATCTCTCAGCCCAGTTGATGCCATCTCGCCAAGCAAATGTTGAACTATTTCCTCTCTTCTCTGTGCAACTGTTGAGTCGTTCACTGGCTCTACTGCTCCTCTGCAGTGAGAAATCAAATTCCTTGGCTAGGAATTCCCCCAGTGTGTGCTTTTCTTCCCTTCTAACGCTTTTCTTCTCTAGCAATTGCTGCAGAAAAACTGCGTCCTAGCTAAAGTTCTGCTCTGCGTGTAAACTGTTACGCTGCTCACTGTGCCTCTGACAAATCTCATTCCAGAAAATTTACTCTGTCGACTCACTCAGAGAAGTAATTTTCTACGAAAATTATCCCTCTCGACCAATGGACTAAGCAACCTCTCCGGGGTTTTGAAATGCTTCCTACACAGTGATTTCGAACTCCCTCTTTCCCCTGCAACTAAGCTCTTCTCTGCTTCACCTGCGTTCTGATACCATGTGTAAATTCCTAAATCGAAATCCCTACTGCAGGAACTTATTAAATTTCTGCAACGTTTTAATTTCTGAACAAGTTATTTATGGTGTTACACAGTAAATATCAAAATAAAAATGTACTGCAGCCTTCACAACATAAAATACTACGGAAACAAAATGCTGAGCAGGAAAGATAGAAACACAAACGCAAGTACACTGTTATTTTTGGACAAATGCCCCCCGGAAAAACCCAATGTGGGAAAACCGATGCAATAATTGAGGGTTTTATTTATTATGTTGTAGTTTTCTGAATACAAATCTCTAGATCCCCAAATTGGCAATCCGATACAGAGAATAAATTAGCAAAGAGGTAGTGAGAAAATATCTCTCCCTGTCACTGGCGATGCGTCATTGATCTGGGCTCTAGATGGCTTGCCCCACGCTACCTCTGCGCAGTCACTGTGTCACAGCCTCCAAGAACTGCGTCACCCCTCTGGCCGATCATTTTGCTGGTTGGAAACTCGGAACTCTGGCCCTCCAATCTAAGACCCTGGCTTTTGGCACTAGATCTCGACTGCTCCTCAGCAAAATTGCGGATTCCCTCTGAAGCACTGCGCTGCCTCTACGTGGTATTGTATTGCCTCTCTAGACCTCTCGATGCCTCCTCAGCAATGCATTCACTGGATCAGGAAAATCTTCCTCCGATCAACCATCCTTACCCCTCACTGTAATCAATTCACTTGATCAGTCTCTTGAAGCTCAGTGTTGCTTCTCTTGAGAATTTGATCTCCCATCGAGCTCCTTCTTATAATCTCTCGTTGACATATCAATGACCAGGATTAAAAGGTAATCAAAGGCTAAGATTAACTAGGAGCCGATCCTCGTCTTTATCTAGAAGATTCACATCCAGCGTAATTAATACACCTTAATTAATCACAATTCCTAAGTTTAGACTTAGGAATACATTAAAAAAATGATTAATTATTTTAATTAATCCATCTCTGGATGGAATTTCCCAAAACCATTTCTGGGTTTTGGAGAATGCATGTGTCCTAGCCTCTCTGCAAAATCTCTAGGCTAGAGCACATTCGACGCTACAAAAATCAACACAACGCAGTTGCAACAAGGAGATCAATGAGATCAGTTCCACATGTTCAGTAGAAGCATCGCCCTATTATAGGGGCCCGTAGTATTTAGTAGCAGGATTCAATGTTAGTAGAGCTAGTTGAAGTCAGATTCTTGATAGATAGGTGCAGAGCTAGTTGCAGTAACACAATTTCAGTAGATAGGTGTCAGCTAGACAGTACCAGAGCTAGTTGCAGTTAGATTATCAAGAGGTAGTTGCAGAACTAGTTGTAGTGACACAAATTCCAACTAGAGGATTCCCAACACAAAGCTACGCAGTCTAGTTTTCAGTACAGGAGGACAGTGTGGGTTTCCAGGAGGGAGCAGAGATATTTCTCATATATGAATATTGAGACTCAGAGGGAGTCTAGTTTTAGAGGGAGCAACCCTATGGAAGCTAGTGCTTCATGATCTGGGAGATGAGGCTTATTATTGCAGTGGTTGCAACAACAGTGCAGTGATAGCAACAGAGCAGTAACAACATCAATATGAGTAGATCAAAGTTTGCACAGTAGCATGATGGAAAATATTCTCTTCACAGTGATTTCCAGTGACATGGAGATTGGTCAGCGTGGAGAAGGTCAGTCAAACATCAGCAGCGCAGGACTGCCCTTGTGCAAGAGAGTAGTATTGATATGGGGAGAGAACACCTTCCTCTCTAAGAGGGAGTGTTGGTTTTTGTAGCATCGGACAAGTGTTATAGTTTTGATTTGTGTCTGAGAGACTAAGGAACACGAGATCTCCAAAACCCTCATCTCCTACATCGGTTCTCCCTTCAAGGTTTTTCCGAGGAGATTAGTCCAAAATAACTGTCTTAATTGTGTGCATGAATTTCTCAGTTCCAGATCTATTTTATGCCACGTATTTATTTTTTTGTGAAGATTGCGGTAATGAGTTATTCGTTATTTGTCATTAAATTAATTAACTGAAGACAAATAAATTGCACCAGTTAGAAGAATAGTTTCTAGTTATTTCTATCTTGGATTTTTCACATGGTATTAGAGTGTGTTTGGTCAGATCTGTACCTCAGAGGCAGGAAAGAGTGAGATCATGCAGTTTCACTGGCAGATCCAAAGCACTTTCTCCAGATCTGCGTAGGACAACCAAGTAGTGTGTATAACAGAAAGGCAAAGTTTGATTTCTAGATACAGATTTGTGGAAAAGTGTGAATTTCCTCAGATCTGTAGCAACTGGTAGTGGATTTGCGTGAAAGAGGATTCTGATGGGCAGATTAGTAATTTTGCAGAGCAGATCTATGAAATTTGGGCATAGAGATTTGTAGTAGGTGTTGCAGTTGCAGTTCTGTGCAAGGCAAGAAGTGTAAAGCACACAGAGTAGAAAGAGATTTCCAGATGCAGGAGGCTATAGCAAACTTGCTAGCTATTGCGAGTTTCACTGGAGTGGAGCAGCTGGCAGTGAGAGTGCTGGAGAACGATTTTTGGAGGCAAAGTAGATTTGCGCATGCCAATGAGGGGTGTGAATAGCAGAAGAAAGATCGAGCAGGAAGGAGAAGTTTCACAGAGATGACCACAATAGGACTCAGGGATTAAGACAGGCTTAACGGAGCTTCTAACTTTGGTGTGTGGAAGGTTAGAATGGTGTTCCTGTTGGATGATCATGGTCTAAAGGAATATGCGGAGAATTATGTTGCCATACGTACAAATGCTCATCAATAGACAACGTATAAGAAAGAAATGGCGAAGGCTAAGAGGATGATCCTAGACCTAGTTCGGGATCATATCGTTCGACATGTTGCTTCATTAAACACAACAAAATAAATGTGTGATGTCGTAGTCAAGCTGTATGAGAATCCATCAGAGAATCAGAAGATGCTTCTCAAGAAGAAGCTAGGGACCACCAGAATGTAGAAGGGAGAAGGCATTACAACCTACCTCACCAGAATTCAAAATGTCAGAGATGTGAAAATCCGTGATTGCAATAACTAGAAAATATTGTTGTAACAGATGCAATTTATTTGTCCTCAGTTTATTAATTTCACAACAGATAACGAAAAACTCACTATTGCAATCTTCACAATAGAATAAATACGTTGCGTAAACAATTATATTGGAAATGAGAAATTCATGGACACAATTAACACAATTATTTTGGAGTAATGCCCGCAGAAAAACCCCAATCTTTTCCTTGTAAATAATTTGATTGCTGAAGAATAATATCTAAACCCTCATCTGTTGCACCAGTTTGCTCGCATTGGGTTTTCCTGTGGACAATCGTCCAAAAATAAGTGTGTATATGTGATTGATTCTTATGTTTGTACTTCTTACTGTTTTATTCTCTGCATATACTTGAGTGAATGCTGTAGTAGTATTTATTTCGAAATTTACTGGAAGAATTTTGTAAATAACTTATTATAATTAGTAGGAGAAATAAATCTATCACTGCAGAAGTATTTTCAGGATTGAATTTTCACATTGTATCAGAGAAAAGATGAGTAACAGAAGCAGAGAACCGACGATGGAACGTAGATCAGACGTTGCTAGAGTAGAAACTCGGAAGGGTTCATGCAGTTCTCCAGAAAAGAAAGAAAGCATGAAAGAACATATGGATCACGACATTTTTGTTCTGGCGTCCAGATTGGAAGAAGAATTTGCTTGTGTGTGAAACTCGGCTTCTCCTGAGGTATGGTATATTAACAGTGGTGCTTTTGCTCACATGACAAGAGTGCAAGAATGTTTCTCAAGCTACCAAGAAGAGTAGTTGAACTTTAAAATCACCATGGGCAGTAAGGCGAAATGTACCCCCATTGGAAGAGGTACCATAGTGTTTCAAACAGAAGTTGGTAATAAGCTTTGGGCCACCAATGTGCTAGAGGTGCCTGGTTTGGGGATGAACTTACTCTCTGTCACAGCTTCAAAACAAAGGCTATGATGTTTACTTCATCGGTAATAGTGTATACGTCAAACACCCGAGTTGGAAGAAGAAGGCACAGATTAGAGTAAGGAGGAATAAACTCTACAAGTTACAACTCGAATTCCCAATGGCACTGATAGGCAGCACTTATGAGAAGGATTTGAATGAGCTATGACATAGGAGAATGGGGCACTTAAACCATGTGGTGTTAAGAATTCTCAAGAAGACTGTCATGGTAGTTCCAGAACTGAGAACCAAGCGAGACGATGTCTGTAGAGGGTGTGTATTGGGAAAGTATGCCAAGGCAGCGTATCCTGGAAGCAGCAATAGGGCTAAGAGTGTGTTGGGCTTAATACACTCCGACATTTGTGGACCAATGTGCACTAGAGCTTTAGTGGTGCTGAATATTTCGTCACCTTTCTTGATGACCATTCCAGAAAGACCTGGATCTACTTTCTGAAGACCAAAGACGAAGTCTTTGATCGATTCAAGGAGTTTAAAGCTCTGGTGGAGAATCTGGCAGGAAAGCGGATGAAGACATTGCGATCAGACAATGGTGGAGAATATATTGATAAAAATTTCACAGAATTTTGCGCAAGGGAAGGCATCAGAAGAGAGTGGATCGCTTCGTATAATCCAGAGCAGAATGGAATTTGTAGAGAGAAAGAATAGAATTATTGTCGAGGCTGCAAGGGCAATGTTGTATGATCAAGATATGCCCAAATTTCTGTGGGCTGAACCTTGTAATACAACGGTCTACGTACAAAACAAGATTCCTCACAATGCGCTGGGTAAGGTCACTCCTGAAAGTGTCTTCATTTGCAACAAGCCTGAAATGAGCCACTTTAGGATCTTTGGCAGTGCGACATATTGTCATGTGCCCAAAGAGAACATGAATAAGTTGGATAAGACTACGGAAAAGGGATCTCTGGTGGGATATGGCGAGAACGCAAAGGCTTAACGTATTTACATTCCTGAGAGCAGGAAGATTGTAGTACGACGAGATGTGAAGTTCATGGAGGAAAGGGCTTTTAGGAAATCCCAGGAGATGACTTCTTCTATGTAGTCTGAGGAGGATCTGTTGGTCCAACCACAATGACCTGTAGAGGGTAATATAAGTGCCTCTCCAAGGCATGGGGATCCAAGGGATACATCTCTTGAGGACTTGCAGGAAGGAGAGCAGATAGATCTACCCACTACCAGTGGTAGGACGAGCAGGGAATCACGACAAATTCTGAGGGACGCAAAAGTGTTTGTCGGAGCCCCCAGAAACGAGAAGAGGCAGCACATGCAACTTGAAAGGTACCGAGCTTTGCTAGTGCAGGTTGGGAACCCTCTAGTTTTCGGGAGGCAGCTCAACACCAAGTCTGGGTCGATGCGATGGTGAAGAATACAACTCCATCATGATGAATGATGTCTGGGAAGTGGTTCCCAGGCCTCAGGACAGTTCAGTTGTAGGTTCGAGATGGATCTACAAGATCAAATATGCTGCAGATGGCAGCATTGAGAAATTTAAAGCCAGGTTTGTGGTTAAGGGGTATGCTTAGAAGGAAGGGATAGATTATGAAGGGACCTTCGCCCCTGTAGCTCGATATATTTCTATTACATCCGTGATATCCCTTGCTCTGTAGATGGGATGGGAGATTAACCAGATGGACGTCAAGACTATGTTCCTGAATGGGGTGATAGAAGAAGAAGTATATATTGAACAACCAGAGGGCTTTGAGACGCATGGGCCGAAAACTCATGTGTGTAGCCTCAAGAGGGCCTTGTATGGTCTGAAGCAAGGCCCTAAAGCTTGGTATGGTCGAATTGACAGCTACTTGCAGAGAATGGGATTTGTCAAGAGTGACGTAGATCCCTATCTCTACTATCTGAGAGTAGGGGATGAGCCTTTGATGCTAGTTTTGTATGTAATTTGTCTATTTTTGACAGGACCGTCGAGGCTCATCAAGGACTACAAGGAGAATTTAGCTGCAGAATTTGACATGAAAGATCTAGTGCTAATGCATTATTTTCTGGGGTTGGAAGTTTGGCAGCAAAAGGGTAAGATCTTCCTTGGTCAATGGAGGTATACTACAGAAGTTCTTAAGAGGTTTCAAATGGAGGACTGTAGACCCATGGCTACTCCAATGATTACCATTTGGAAGAAAATTGACACGTCCGAAGATGATGAGGTTGATCTTACTTTGAATAGGTAGCTCATAGGTTCTCTAATGTATTTGGTAAACACGAGACCAAGACATCTGTTATGCTGTCAATACTGTCAGTCAGGTCATGGTGGAACCAAGGAGGGCTCATTGGGCAGTAGCCAAACATGTTCTTAGATATCTGCAAGGAACAATTGGACTTGGACTGAATTAAACCCGAGGCAATGACATCAGGTTGAGTGGATTCACTGACGCAGATTCGGTTGGAAGCCCAGTAGATCGGATAAGTACTAGTGGGCACTGTTTCAGCGTTGGATTAGGAATGACCTCCCAGTGGAGCAGAAAACAGAAATTCCTAGCTCTGAGCTCTGCAAAGCCTGAATATATGGTAGCAAGCACGACTTCGTGTGAGGCCATATGGCTTCAAAAATTGCTTGTGAACTTACTTAAGGAGAAGATGGAGGTGAACAACATTTTATGTGATCATTAGAGTTGCATCAAGCTCTCTGAAAATCTTGTGTTTCATGATCGGTCGAAGCACATTGACAACAGTTGTCACTTCATCAAAGATTGTGTTGTTAATTTTGGGCAACTAGGTCCAAACTCCATGTTGTGATGCTCAGATGACGATGCCAATATTTTTATTGGATTCCTCTTTCAGAGAGGTGCAAGATCGATCTAAAGATCATCTTGATCAGATGAGCAGAACATGTATTTTTAATTTATTGCACATGTGCAAGTTTGTCGTGATTTATCCCACATGCATAAGAGATGTGTCACACACCCCCACAAGATGCCTATATATTGGAGAGACTTGGAGTTAATTTTACACAAACATTTTGGTGGAGGCATTTTTCTTCTCTCTTGGATGGTGATGGAGCTGCGTTCTTAGTTTTGCGTTTAGGGCTTCTTTGTGCAGTGTCTTGGTGGAGTATTCTTGATGAAACGTCTTGGGGTTGTGTGGCACATGTGGGTGGCTGACCTTATGAAGACCTTGCTGGTTGAAGCATCTTGCTGATCGCTGTAACGCCACCATTCTTTATCTCCGTTTTGGCTTGTCTTCCATCGATCTATCGGTATGTTCTATCAGCATCATACTTTCATTGTGCCCTAGAAGTTTAAAGTATATTTGCATCTAAGCATAGAACATCTTCAGAATTTTAACATGGGTTCAGAGCTAGGAGAAGACAAAGCCCTTCTAGTTGAGAATCTAGGGCAACGAGTTAGGAGACCTTTGTTTAAGCTCTGTTGGGGCTGAAAGATGCCCTAGACTTCAACGTGGAAGTAGAAGCAACCTTCAGCGTAGACGAAGGAGCCTTAGGACAATGTAGGCATTTTCTGTAGTGGAGGCCGAGTGCTGTAGGAGACAACGACAGTTTTAAGATCTGTGTGCACTTCTTTTTGCCCAGAACATGTGATGTAAATATCGGGCAAAGATGCCTTTGGAACCGACCTGAACGTGCTCAGTGCAGTCTTACAAAGCTAATTTCTGCTCCAACTGAGAAGTCGAACAAATTTTGATCTCGAGTACTCTAAAATGGGGTGCATAGCCGTGATCTGTGTATATCTTTTATTATTGGGAGTGGCAGAATTGGCGAAGGCGGATGCCACCAACAGCTTATTCAGTCCATGTGCGGATACACTGTATAGAGAATAGATGGATCCATAGCATTCGCGCCAGGCACATGAAGTAACCTGGAGCTGTCACCATGTGACAGTCGCTTGCAGTTGTCCACTAATCATGTCGCAGTTTTTAGGCCCAAAGTCGAATACCACCAACAGCTCCTTTAGCCCGCGTCATTTCTGTTGGGGCAGGGGCATTTCTGTTATGGCACGATTTCAACGTCGTTTCATTGTTTCATTCAGATATGGTGTCGCACAGTTACGTTGTCCTCACTATAATGCAATGTATAACCACAACATCTAGTTGGAGAGAAGGCTTGTATTGCTCCCGTTATAGAAAGTTGTGTCATCAAGACAATTCAAGCCAGAGGATATATGAAATTGCAACTTCTGTAATTCCTTTTTAATCGGAGAGAAAATTGCCATAATGCCACCAATTTGTACTCAGAGTAAAAAGACGATGTTGTATCTTCCATCTTTCAGTCAACATCACAGTGCCAAAAACATCTCCAAAGCACAAATCTAGAACTTTATTCAGTAAAAATGCCATTAGAACTATGCATGCTAATAATATTTGAGAGCTGAAGATCTTGGCAGTGGAAGTGGCATCAGCGCTGGCATTGATATAGACAAAGATGTTAGTGTGCTGCGTGACCAGGGAATTTCACTTGTACCTTCGTGCATGTCTGAAAAATGTATAGTTGGTCAGAGTAATCTGTGTTGTTGACAGTGTTGTAACGTGAGAACATTATTGTTTAAGTTGCCACTTTTCTCTTGTAACGTGGGGCTGCATTTCTCCTTTGAGAGGCTCGTTTTGAGTCATATGCTGACTGTGTGAGAGTTCTTGTTGATGATATGGGAGGTGTTGCGATGTAGTCATGATGTCCTAACAGCTATGATACCTAGATGTTGACTGTTGTTGGGGACATACTATCATATCCGGTCCAAGGCTTTATATTGGGCAGTTTTTTTTTCCTCACCTTTAATGTAGAGATATCTTTATGCCTGTGTTATATCAGAAGCTTGTGCATCATCTAAACACTAGCGCTATATAGTTCGTTGTGTAGCTCAGTCTAATCACTGAAAATGGTTTTTGTTGGAGCTGGATGCCAGCTAGAACTCTCTGGGTCACTGTATATACCAGTGATGATTTCAGAGTATGCCAAGAACAAGCAAGTTCACCTAAGTTGTGGTGCTCCCATCTTGCGCCACCTTGAGTGCTCTGGAGCATGGCAAAGAGATCCATCAGGAGGGCAATCTAAAATAGGCCCGTGTTCAGTTACCTTGGTGGAGCTTTGTCATTGATAGAAGGCAGATTGAAGAGTTGGTTGTGCAAGTGTATCTGAAGCAGCGGAGGACCTTGTGAACAAGCTGAGGCAGAGTTTGAAGCAACAATATTCTCTATGAAATCTGCTTGGTACATCAAGGACAAGAGACCAAAGGGATGTAAGTGGAGTGCATCATCAACAAGTAAGTCATTTTATTTGTTCTTGATATGTGGGAAGATATGGACAGTGATATATGGCAGAATCTATATGATCTTGATTTGTGATATCTTTAGAGGCATATGGAAATATATATAACCATGAAGCTTGATATCTTCTGTTCTGTATGGTTGTGATAAACAATACTATGGAATTACTGTAATCCATGATATGACAAGATATGATCCCTGACAAGTTGTATGAAAGACATATGGTAGTATATGGCTATGATTCTTGAATGGCCTTGACAGTGGGTGAGTAAGATTCAGGGCCATGATTACAAAGCCCTTTCCGAGTTGGTGTCTGGGATGCCCATCATGAGGGCATTTGTCAGGGTTGTGACAAAGGAAAGCATAGGGGACTTTTCCTCATTCCTCAAGTGTCACAAAGACATCTAATACATTATGACTTATCTGATATGCTGCCTTGGGAGGATGTTCTTATAGATGTGTTCTCTCACAAGAGGAGCTTGCATTAAGAGGGAGACCATGTATGCTCCTGAGCAAATGACGTTGCTGGAAGAAAGAAGAGAAGACCCTCATAGCTCAGGGGTACTCTCGAGGATGCCGAGAGTCATATGACCCCAAAGGGGGACATTCCGGGAAAGCAAGAAGCCATATAGATACCAAGGGTATCTAGCAGCCATGAATACTCTGTGAAGAAGTTGTAAAGCATCAAGTCTGGAAGGATGCTATATGAAGGATGATGTCTGGGATATGGTCCCAAGACCAGAGGACAAAGTTGTTGTCACCTCAATATGGGTGTATAAAATCAAGCATGGATCTGATGGGAGTGCTCAAAAGTACAAGGCAAGATGTGTTGCCTGAGACTTCTCTCTAGGAAGGCATTGATTATGATTGCACCTGTGATCTATTATTACCCTTGCTACTATGCAAGGATGGAGTCTTCATCAGATGGATGTGAAGACCACCTTTTTGCTGGTGCGATAAAGGAAGAGGTGTATGTGGAGCAACCTCTGGGGTTCGAATTCCGGGATCGGGACACCCATGTCTGCAGGTTGAAGAAAGCCCTCTATGGGTTGAATCAAGCCCCCAAGGCTTGGTACGAGAGGATAGATAGCTACCTGATGAAGCCGGGCTTCATTTGTAGTAATGATGATCTGAACCTTTACTTCAAGGTTGATAGAGAAAAGCCTCTCATTCTGGTGCTATATGTGGTTGATCTCTTCCTGACAGGTGCTAATCCTCTCATTCATTAGTGTAAGAGGGCGCTCACTTCTGCATTCGAGATGAAGGACCTAGGACCAATACATTACTTCCTAGGCCTGGAGGTCTAATAGAGACCTGGCGAGATTTTCCTTTCTCAAGGAAAATATATTGTGAAGCTGCTGAAAAGATTTGGAATGGTGGACTATAAGTCTGTGTCGACACCGATGGAGCTCAACTTTAAGAAGTTGAGTGGCAGCGCTGCTGGGCCCGTGCTAGCAAATCCTACTGAGTATCGTCAAGTCGTAGGGACCCTGATGTTCTTAGTGAACACCCGTCCGGACGTATGTTTTGCAGTGAACACTTTGAGTCAACACAATGGTTGATCCTCATCACATTCACTAGGTTGGTGCCAAGAATATTTTGAGATATCTTCGGGGCACGAAAAACCCTGGGGCTAAGATACACTACCGAGAGCGTGACACTCCATGGATATACTGATGCCGATGGGGTTGACAGTGTGGTGGATCGCAAGAGCATATCTGGAGCTTGCTTCACACTTGGGTCTGCTTCGAGCAGGAAGCAGAAGTCGGTAGCTTTGAGCATCGCTGAGGCCGAATACATTGCAGCATGTATGGCTTGTTGTGAAGCCACTTGGTTGCGAAAGCTCTTTAGTGAGTTGTTCGAGCATGTGCTAGATGCCACCGTTATCCTTTGTGATAACTAGAGGGGGATTCGTTTGTCAGAGAATCCCGTGTTCCACAATCGATCCAAGCATGTTGATGGTTGGTACCACTTTATCCGGTAAATGGTACAACGATGCGACGTAAGGATCGATCATATAGGAACTGATGAGCAGGTGGCGGATATTCTCACAATGCCCTTAGGGAAGGTCATGTTCCTAACCTTCCGTGAGAATCTTTGAATCGTGGAACAACCCTATTTGGAGGGTCCTGTTGGACGATGAGCCCCTGGAGCTCCAAGGGGGCTTTAGGGATAGCTTTTTGGAGCTATAAGCAACCACAGGGCTAGGGTTGTCGAACCTAGTTGGTGTGCTTCCATCCCACCGTGATGATATTGAGTTGGTTTACCTCTCTCTGATTTGTGCCCCATATGCATCCTACCCATGGAGTTTCAGACTCATGGGAAGTACCTCTCATTTGGCGAATGAGGTGGGAAATGTGAATAGAGACCATATCAAGACCGATGGACGCATCGGAGATTGCCGTATTCTCTATGTCTAGGATGGCATGTGTCCAACCCCTTGATCTGGGATCAAGTGTAGTGAGGTTTCGGACCTCCAACTGACTTCGGGTCAGTTAAACTAACTTCGGGTTAGTATATGACTCTCTCGAGTCCAAGTGAGGTTTTGGACCTCCAACTGACTTAAGGTTGGTATGTGACTCCTTTGAGCCCTATAGAGGTTTCAGACCTCTGAGCTGACCTCGGGTTAGATAGGAGTGATGTCTTTGTGACTCACCTCTTGTTTTGAAATAAAGAAGCCAACAAAGCAAGTTACGGCGGAACGATGCACAATGTTTGTTTGGCACTGGTGGATGGAGTTCTCCCTAGTTGAGAGCGACTGTTAGTTTTGGGCAACTAGGTCCAAACTCCATGTTGTGATACTCAGATGACGATGCCGATATTTTTATTGTATTTCTCTCTCAGAGAGGTGCAAGATTGATCTAGATATCATCTTGATCGGAAGAGCAAAACATGTATTTTGAATTTATTCCACATGTGCAAGGTCGGCCTGATTTATCCCACATGCATAAGAGATGTGTCACACACCCCCACAAGATGCCTATATATTTGAGAGACTTGGAGTTTATTTTACACACACATTTTGGTGGAGGCATTTTTCCTCTCTCTTGGATGGTGATGGAGTTACATTCTTGGTTCTGCGTTTAGGGCTTCTGGGTGCAGTGTCTTGGTGGAGTATTCTTGATGAAACGTCTTGGGGTTGTGTGGCACATGTGGGTGGCTGACCTTATGAAGACTTTGTTGGTTGAAGAATCCTGCTGATCACCGTAACGCCACCATTCTTTATCTCTGTTTTGCCTTTTCTTCCATCGATCTATTGGTATGTTCTATCAACATCATACTTTCATTGTGCCCAAGAAGTTTAAAGTATTTTTGCATCCAAGAATAGAACATCTTCAGAATTTTAACATGTGTCCAAAGGGGAGTTGTACAATTGGAGTACGTTCCTACAGGAGAACAAGTGGCAGATATCCTCACGAAAGCTTTGGGGAAGACTAAGTTTGTTTATTTCAGAGAAAAGATAGGGATGATCAAGAATCTATTTCATTAGCAGAAATGGATAGGCTCAGGATTCAGAGGAAGTTGCAGTACAGAGGAGGTAGTGACAGTGACAGTGTCATGGGCAGCAGTACAGAAGGCAACAACGGAGTAGATGAGGGGCAACAGCCAGGCATCAGCAGCCCAGAGGATGCTTCAAGACAAAGCAACATGCAACAGGCATTTTGCTAGAACGCTTTCCTTGCTAAGAGGGAGTGTTGATTTTTGTAGCATAGGAAAGTATTTCAAGTCTCAAAATTTGTAAGGAGGCTTGGACATCAGTATTCCAAAGAACCCAGAAACCGTTTGTGGAAATTCCACCCGGTTTATGTTTTATTAAAATAATTACTTATTTTAATGGAGACTCTAAGTCTAAACTTAAGGAAATTAAATAATTAATAGGTATTAATAAAACATTGTGTGAATCTTCTAAAGAACGAAGATCAAGTCAAGTTTTAATTTTGGCCATTGATTAGACTTCTAATCTGGGTCGTTGATTCATCAATGAGAAGATTATAAAGAAGGCTCAAGGGTCATTTAGAAATTAAGCTGGGCATACACTTAGTAACCCGAAGGAAGTCTATTATGAGTGAATAGAATTCGATTTCTGAGGGAGAGTTGCAGAGCCGAAGAAGCAGAGGGAGTCACAATTGATAAGGGTAGAGGAAAGAAGGACCCAGAAGGCCGAAGAAGGTAGCGTAGAGAGCCCATGCGGAGTGACTTAGTCTCACGCAGGCACTGCGCAGAGAGACGCATAGGGACACAGAAGGAAGCAAGGTGTCTTCCGAGTGTCAAAAATTCTCCAGAGGACTTGTGAGAATTTATCTCAGGTGTTTTCTACTGAAGTCTGCCAGTCTTTTCATTGTAAGGAATTTCATCGCTAAAGAATAATATATAAACCATCATCTGCTGCATCGATTTTCTCGCATTGGGATTTTTCGAGGACAATTGTGTAAAAATAAGTGTGTATATGTGATTGATTCTTATGCTTGTACTTCTTACTATTTTATTCTCTACATATATTTGAGTGAATGCTGCAATACTATTTATTTCGAAATTTACTGGAAAAATTCTGTAAATAACTTATTATAATTAGGAGAAATAAATCTATCATTGTAGAATTATTTTCAGGATTGAATTTTCATAGATCCTAGATGGAGTCAAGGATCATGTAGTCTAGCATATCGTGGAAAAGATACTAGCAAGCAGATGTGGGATGCTCTCGCCACATTGTATCAGGGTACTTCCGAGCAACAAAAGATGTATCTTGATGAGAAGCTGAGACTCATCGGGATGCGGAAAGGGGAAAACATAGACCCCTACCTTACCAGGATTCAGGAGGCCTAGGAGCAAGTGTCATCTATCGGGGCAGCATCTCAACCTTCATAGGTAGTGTGATTAGATCTCAATAGTGTCTCTGAGGATTGGCAAGTCTTCATCCAAAGTATATTGGGAAGAGACATGCTACCAAGATGGGACAGGGTGTGGGCTGATTTGAAGCAGGAGGAGTTGAGACAAGCTTTGCTTAAGAGCTCAATCAAAGGTAGCAACAACTGATCGAAGGTGGTAAAGGAGGAGGAGAATGTGGCCCTTGCATGTAAGGGCCCCATTCAAGGACAAGGGGAGCAGATGAAGAAGAAGGACTTGTCAAAGGTGAAATGCTTCAGGTGCTGCGAGTTTGGTCACTACACTACCCAGTGTCCTCTCAAGATGAAGGACAAGGAGGAGAAGCATGACCAACTGGTAGCTTCTGTAGAGATTGATAGGCTTTCCTCCAGGCTGGAAGAAGACTTCACTATGTTCCTTGATATACCTCCAAGAGTGAGGTGGGGTGACTTGGTGTTGTAGCCCCAAAGAGCTACAAATGGGAGGATCCTTGAGGAGTCCACCTTTTGGATCAATACCTGGCTACGAGAGCCCACAGTATTCAGTAGAAAGATGGATCAATGATAGTAGATGTAGTCAGATGCTAGAGTTATAGTTGTAGTGACTAGTAGCAGTCAGATGTTGGGGAGCATAGTACAGAGTTGGCAGCAGTGCAGTTGACACAATGCAGATTCAGTAGCAGCGCAAAGTCTTCAATGGATGGGGCAGAAGCTAGTAGAAGTAAGAGACTCAGGTGACGGATGCATTATATTGATCACAATTGATTCAGGATTTTGGATGTTTTACTATTGTAGATGTTGCAATAGCAACAACAACAGAGTGGAAGTGTTGGCAGCAGTTCAACAAGGTCAATAGCAACACATATCAGAGTTGTGCAGTAGTTAGTGGGCAACAATAGCCAAACATCAGTAGCATGACAGGAGATGATGCAAAAATAGGGTGTTGCTACTGGGTGTGCAGTAGCACTAGAACAAATTCCTCCTTAAGAGGGAGTGTTAGCTTTTGTAGCATCGGATGTGTTCTAGCCACAAAACTTTGTGGAGAGGCTAGACTACATGAAATCTCCAGAACCGAGAAATCATTTTGGAAATTCTGCCTAGAAGTGACTTAATTAGATTATTAACCAATTTTTTAATGTTTCCCACATCTAAACTTAGGAAAACAAGTTAATTAATCAATATTAATTAAGTCGAGACGAGAATTGTCTAGAAACTCACATGGATCGTTCTAGAGACGACTGTAGCCGTCAATTATGTTTTAATCTTAGCCATTAGTGCTCCAACAGAGGATTATAAGAGGAGATCGATGTGGTGATGGAGAAATCACTCGAGTCACTTGAGCAGTTTTATTTCTTGGCAGATCGATTTCCAAAGTAGCAACAATTAGTTGCCGAATCGAGCCAGAGATCGAAGAAGTGAGAGAGGGGAAGAGACAGAATGGAGGAAGTGATTCCAGATCCAGCGAGTGCATTTGCAGAGAGGCAAAAGAGCCACAAAGAGGCTGATTCAGGGATTGCGCAACAACTTCTAGAGGTAAGTTTGATTCGTTGAGAGGGAAAGACGTCTTCAGTTCCAAAGGCCGGGAAGGAGTCCCAAAGTGTCGAAGAAGCATCTTCCCCACTAGCAGATGAAAGAAGGAGTTCATCAGAGGCCAGTCAGAGGCTGGACAACAAACACACTGTGCAATGCAATGCAGAGGCTAACGCAGTGGGTTAGAGGGGCTGAGTTTTGTATGGCAGGTTGTGCCAGGGGTTTGCCTATGGAGTGAGGAAAATTCCTCGCTAAATTTTTGCCAGTGTTTTTCTATGTAGGATTTCCAGATTTTCGACATCCAGTTGTACTCAGAATTTCTCATTGCTGCATAATATTAAAACCTTGAGCTGCTACACCGGTTTTCCCAAGTTGGGTTTTTCCAGGGACATTTGTCTAAAAATAACAGTGTCAATTTATGTGCGTGTGTGCTAGTGTTTTCTCAGTTCCAGTGCTATTTTATTTCCTCAGTTTTATTTGTGAAGGTTGCAGTGTGTTTATTTCGATGTTGTCGTAGCAATAAACTGAATAATTATTTTATCAGTTAGAAGAAATAATACCAATTGTTGCAATAGGATTTTAGTGTTGAAATTTTCACATTTCGTGTCAAGGGAAGAATGATGTCAAAGACTTGGCATGGTGATTTACACTGAGCAATTGAGAGAGCTTCCTCTTCAAATATAGTTTTGATGGATTCTTGATTTGCATTATGTTCTTTGAGCCATATAGAGCCTGGATATGTATATTGGAATATTGAAAAGTTGATATTGGGATACCTAGACAATATAGCCATTCATGAACTAAGACACCGTCGGATAGTCAGGGCTTTATACACTGATGCTAAGAATATTGTTCACTGGAAGAGCACATCTGAGTGTTACCTTAGGCCTACCCTGGTTTCCTAGATGATTCCGTGGCATTGAAATTTGTTTCTTTTAGACAGTGTGGTTGAGAGAGCTCTTTGAAGAGTTGTTTGAGGATGTTCTAGGCATGACTATGATATACAACGACATATTTTGGATCCGACATGCAGAGAATCCTGTGTTCCATGACAAGTCTGAGCACACTAAGATCAAATTTCACTATTTCTGGGATATGGTGCAAAAAGGAGCAATGAGACTCCAACACATTTTGATTGATGAGCAGGAAATGAATTGGATCCTTGTGTTGTAGCATCTGAACATGTGGTTGACCCAATTTTCTTTTGTTGTGATGCACTATGGCCAGGACTAACATTTGTAAGCCTCGTGAAGGCACTAATGAGATGAAGGGGTCTGAGTTGATCAAGGACACTGAGCTATGCTCTCCCCCCCTGTCTAAGCTCATATGGAGAGGAATTGAGCCAGGGAGCTCCTAGGGTTGAGGAATCTCTGGATAATAGGATAGTTGTGATCCTTACCCTTTACGTTAAGTAGTATCTCGCCTATTGTTACCCATAGTATTAAAAACCAAAATCGGTGACCAGACCGATGGACCTAATGAACCGGTAATCGGACCGGAACTGGTCAGGTCTAAACAAACCTGTTTTTAAAAAAATACATTAAATAATTATTTTTTAACAAAAGCTCTTTTTAAGATTTCCAACCATGATTCCAAGCTAGTAGAGACAAAATATGCAAAGTTTGCTCATTTATATACCATGTAAAGGTGAATATATCAAAATGGCACCGAGTGCAATACACATCATCGAAAAATACATAAGCAATGAGGCTCCAAATGACCCATAAAGTCCAAAAACAATGCTACAAGCTATGAGGCCATTGGCCTAATACAAGACTACATATTAGTGATAAACAACATGATCACTCCTCATCATGATCAAAATCATCACCACTACTAGACAAGGGATCATCAACATGGGCTACATAAATAATATGGCTTAGAGTTTGAGGACTCCTAAAACTCCTCTACAACTTTAGTAGTAGTAGTAGTAGTAGTAGCAGCAGCAAAAATAGACATCAAAACTACAAATCACTGAGCAACATGGTCTCTCATGAAATTCATCATTGCTTCATCTATATTAAAAATGGGATCATCAACAAGCGATACATAAACATCATCTAGCTCAAAGTCTGCAGACTTCGATTACTCAACCTTATAACATGATAGAAATTGAAAATGTTTAACATGCCTAACAAATGATTTTGGTTTGAGTGAAGGGTTCATCTCCTCAACCTTAAAATGCGGTAGAAAATGATTAGCATGCCTAACCAATTGTTTTCCTTTGAGTAAAGGGTACATTCTTGTTAAGGCCACGGTAAGGGAGTTCAACTATCAATACCACCAACATTAACAAAGTTCAACAATCAATGCCACCAACATCAAGGTTCTTAAAGGACTTCACGCTCTTGATCAAATGCCAATCTCATACGCTTACACATGATAGAATCAAATGGAAACATTGCAAATCCCCAAACCATGAAACCCTGAAAACCATTAAGTCTGTTGAATTTTGAGTGCAATCTAAAATTCTAGTTTCTCCATATGAAATCCAATGAGATCGAAACCACTCTTAAACATCCTGAGTCATTTCATGGTAATGTTAAAAATTTAAGTAAAAGGATGAAAATGAAAAATAATTAGCATTACCATTAATTGTCAACAGGATGTGTCAGGAAAATGAGAAGGTAGGCCTGCTTTTCTTAGAGGGGATATTTTTGGAGGAAAACAACCCTAAATTTCCCTAAAAAATGCTCCAAAACTCAAAAACTTGCATTATGTGGGGTCCATAGTTGGCCTAGCAATGAACCAGCCGGTTTGACCATAAACCAATCGGTTCCATCCTAAACCGGTCGGTTAGCACCGGTTGGACCAATTTTTTTGGCGAAGAGGAGGGTTGAACCCGGTTTTTCTACCAGTTTGACCTGGTCAGCTAATGAACCGTTTCTGGTTCAAACCGATCGGGTTTTAATACTATGGCTCATACACATCTTGATCCCTTTGTCACCGCAGCTTTGTCCATTGCATGTACTTGTCCTCATAGCTCCCCACGGGGTAATATTGTTCCTTGATTGCGTCTCAGAAATAATTCCAAGTGGGTGCAGCTGAAAACAGTGAGGGTTCTCTCTCATCCCTTTGTTCACAGTAGGTTTCCCACTAGTCCTTGACATGGGGGGCAGCTTTGTGGAGTGCAAAACTAATCTTTTATCAATTGGAAAAATCATGAACAGAAAAATATCCTTCCAACAGATTTAACCATCTATCTATATCTTAGAGGGAGTGGTGCCTCCAAAGTGGTTGTTGCATGAAGATTCGTCGACTATGGGTAGCCACCGAAGGATCTGGGCAAAGTTATCCATCATCACGTTTCTCTATCTATTGAGGGCTTCCTCGAGCGATATTTTGAAAGGATCTCCTGCCCCCTCGTCTTTCTTTTCTTCTTCCATGGGAGGTCGTCAGGGTTTGCGAGGTTGGTCTTGCAAAGGTTCAACCAGTTCGAGCCCTAACTCCATATACCCTAACCTTGTTGGAGACATACAAAGAAAAACAGAGAAAGAGAAGACTGCTCTGATACCACTGATCCAGAGTTATGCAAGAACGTAACAGAATACGGATATAAACATAAATATAGAGATGCAGCAGAAATAAATCTATTTCATTAATATCAAAGAATTGAAAGATGCTTACAAGAAGAATGGAAATAAACTAGCTCGGGCGACGGTAGTTTATCTCTGAGAAGAGATGTGGTGGCTACATGCCTCTGAACTGTGTTACAATGAGGCTCAAGGGCTTTTTTGTTCTTGAACAACAAAGGGAAACCCTAAACAACCAAAACCTTAACCCCAGGAGATGGAACACAAAGAGATTGTGTGCCTCGTTGGGGTTAGTTGGCCATCCGACTTCTTGGGGTCATAATTTGGTCATGTGATCTTTGTTTGGCGCGTACGATACCTCGTTGAAAAAATCTATCCGAGTACTACAAGATTTGCAGTGCTGCGAACATCAAAAATGTGAAAATTCCTAGATCTGACAATCTTAGGAATCTCACTGCAACTAACTGAATTTACTTCTCCTACTATGTAAATTACATTACAAAATCAATTCATATTTCTTCATGAATTACTGAAGTAGCCTACACTTAATGCTTTATGATTCTGAAACAAGGAAACTGAGCAAAGAATAAATCTCACATAGGACACCATTATTTTTGGACGAAAGTCCCTGGAAAAAACAAATGCGAGAAAACCGGTGCAACAGATTTAAGTGTATTTATTATTAAGCAGCAGTTTCTGAATACAATCTCTGCATGCCTTTCTGGCTATCCAGTACAGAGAAATCACGAAAGACAAAAATATAGTGAGTTTTACCTCACACTGCAAGTCTCGGCTATTCCGGATTTGAACTTGTGAAACCCCAACTCCCTCTGTGTTGCCTTTGTGCAGTAGATGCGTAGGCTTACGTGGGGACTTCTGTGGACTGTGCCACCCCCTCTCTGAATTGATTTGCCTCTCGGAAAGTCGAGTTTCAGCCCTCCCGACAAATCTCAGACTATCTCAGACTATCTCCAGCAAATCTCAGACTATCTCTCGAAAGAACTGTGCAGTCTCTGCGTGGGCCATGCGTGGGCCTGCGTCACCCCTTTTGGTGCCTGTGTCACACCCTCTGGAGGTTGCGTTGCGTCCTCTTGTTAAATTTGGCATCTAGGGCCAAACTCCGTGTTGCATTGCTCATTTGATGGAGATGATATATTTGTTGGATTCCTCTTTCGAAGAGGTGCAAGATTGATCTAAAGATCATCTTATTTGGATGAGCATAAGCTATATTTTGAATTTATTTGTCCACACATGTGCAATTTGTCAAGGTCGGCCAAAATTGCAATGTAGAATCACAAGGCCCAAAAGATGTGTCACACGCCCACAGTGATGGATATATTTAAAAAGGAGAGACATGATGCTTATCTCACACATCTCTCTCTTATTTGATTGGTTCATACAGCGTTAGAGACTTCTCTCTTCCTGCACACGTGTGAAATAGGAAGCTTGTTTTCGGACTGTGTTTAGGGCATTCCTAGCAGCGTTGACTTTGGGTCAACTCTCACTGTTTGACTGTGATTTGAAGGCAGAAAATTCGATCTAGGAACGTCGCAGATGGTGGCTTGCTCGCACTGTTCTCAGTGATGGATCTCGTTTTATAAATCTTTGTGGAGAGTCATATTGCATATCAGAAAATCACATTTGTTTATATATATATGGTTCAATTGCATTGTCTCTATGGTACGGATCAATTACATGACAAAGTGTATTGTTCTAAATTGGTTTTCTGGTTGGATATTAAATACTCTGTCTCGCTCAGTGATTCTGTGGAAAATGTACAACAATGACTTGCTCGCACTCTATCTCTTAGCTCTCATAAAGTTTTTTCGTAATTCACTTTTATAATCTAGTGGCTCACATACCTATCTATGGTGGCTCGATTGTTGTATTTCTATGGCTTGATTTCTGTAGTGCTATCGTTACACATGCTCTGTGGCTCGAATGCCTTTATAGTGACTCGCTTTGCTCATGCATATTATATCGCATCACTACTCTGTGGCCTGCAACATGCCTTTTGTGTGTTGCATTTATGGCATCAATATGCTTTGCAGTAGCATAATTCCACAATGGCATCGCTACACCTTGGAGTGACAATATCATCAATACAAAATGGCATCGCATGCGACCAGTGTGCATTGTACACAGTAATAGTGGCATCGCGTGTATACAGTGATGTATATGGCTCGTATTACTTGCATTATTGCTATACTATATAGTTCATACTACTACAGTGGCTCGCTTATGTTGTTTAATTTGTAAACTATGGCTCATATTTGTCAAACGATGACTCTGGATTGTATGAATGCTTTTATACCTATGGCTTGATATTATATTAGCTCATCTTAGTGGCTCTATCTTATGACGATTTGATAAGCTGACAGTAGTCTTGTAGTGTGACAGTATGAACATGGTAGAGAGATATAACAATGTTGTTAGGATAACATGTCAATGAAGTCTGGATAATAAATAATTGACCTTTGATGTTGCAATAATTATGTAGGGTTGCGGCCTTAGATACAACGGTGACATTGAATGAGGATAATAACCCTAACAGACCTAACGACTTAGGGTTTTTCTTATGCATGTTAATTAGTGACATATGGACAACAATTATTATGATACATGACTGACATGACATTGTTTTGATGATTGACACAAGATGAAAGTGACTTTGTTGTATGGCAGTAATCTTGATCTATATGTCAGTATGAAGGCTTGACAATGATTTTTCATAATAGTGACCTTGTTACACAACATGGATCTCAATGTATCAGTATGACAGTGGCAGGGATGTATGGCAGCTCTTGTGACAACGATATAGTTGGCATGATGTAGTTTGACAGATGAGGATCATGAATGATCTGTGGTTGGCCCTAGGTGGCCTAATATGTTTGATGTGTCTCATTGTACTTTGTATCTCAGCTGAACAATTGATGTATATGTAATAGAAGAAGAATCTTGTTGGGTTTTCCCCTGGTCTCTGACCTAAATCCCAATGTCTCTCTTGTGCATGCTTTTCTTATGTTGTTCTGCTACATTATTGAGGTTTATTGTTATCTCTACATAATTTATAATGATAATATAATGTAATGGGGTGAATGTAATGTGTAAATGATGAAATGTTTTGAAAATGCAATTATCTACAACATAGAACAATGTAGCCCTATGAAAAATTAACAACCTATGGGTCTCAATATGTTTCTTTGGAGGACCTAGACCCCAGTTAAGTTGTCAAGACCTACAGATGGAACCAGATGCCAATTACACACAATATTCAGCTTTGCGACTTTCATCATCAAGTGTGTTAATCATCATTGCATCTAAGTGAACCAAGCTTGAAAGAAATGGGCATAATAACACTTCATATGTGGCTTCTCTTCCAAAATTTGGTCCTTGGTCACATAATGGTGTTACCTCTTATTGTCGCCTAAAGTGTACACCTAAGGCACAACACTCAGAGTAGGGGTTGTCACTTATTCCTTACTCCGCCTAAGCTCATGGGGTAGTACCTAAATGATGAATAATGAAGGAAAACTTGTTGAATCAACAAGTCTAGGAGATCTAAGGGCAAACTAATGATTATTAATGTAACTTGATTATTAATTAGGGCAAGTGTAATTATTTATGAGCAATGTGTATGAAGTGGATTCAAATAAGATCAATGAGGCAAAAACGAGATATAAAGATGATAAACCAGTGCCTTATCCAATGCTCAATGTAAATCAAGATACTTGCAAGTAGATAGATATCTCAAGTTACAACAACAACAATGATGCAAGATAGAATGTTAGTACAAAGATGAGACAATATTGAAAATATGAGCAGAGAAACACAAGTTGCAAAATGGAAGAAACTTGCACTTTATTCCAAAGAGATGCTCAAGCAAAATATGACAATATCAAAGGACAATGAGCAAGGAATCTATAATGAAATATCGCAAGTAAAATATTAAATGCTCACAGTGAATAATATGCCGAATGAGAGAAAGTTAGAATGAATGGAAGACTAAGCTAACTAAGATGCAAGATCATGGTTAATTTTAGTTAAATTGTTTAATTTAGATGAAAGCATTCTCCTTGATTGTTTTGAAGAAAGTCTTGAACAAGGTTGTAGAAAGAACCGTTGCGGAAGGAGGCTAAGGTTTCATTAACGATATCTAATCAAGAGTTCTAATGAGCCAAGTGCCTTCGTTCCTACAAGGGATTGCCCACAAGAGAACTGCAAAGCCACCTGTTTTAACCATTAACTAAGGGTCAAGTTTCTCAAATTGAATAGTGGAGAAGGTTGTCATATTTTTCTATCGACCAAGCTTAAGCTTGGAAGTAAATTTTAATAAATTTTAAGGGATGCAAATGTTAATCCAAGTGTTTTATTGAGATACAATTAAATCAAGATGCTTCAGAGAGAGATGTAAGATACACCAATCTATTTATAATCAAGATTATGATAAGGGTTTAGAACAGAAGATCATAGTTAGATCAATTTGTAGCAATGATTCACGAAGCAAGGATTATTCAATGAGAGAAAGCCAATAATGCTCTTTATGTGAGTGAATTATTGATTAGATTTAGAATGTCACTTTATTTATGATATGACTCCAATATTGCTAAGAGCATATATGAATGACAAGGCACAAGTAATTACACCAATGATGATAAACAACTTCAATAGAAATATAACTTAGTTCTATTAGCCCAAAAATATATATTTCAATATAAACCAAAGTTACTTTAATTAATTCAAATGAAGTGCTTATTGTAATGCAACTAAAACTAATGTAATGAATATTCCTCTCAAATAAAAAAGGGAACGACTTTTTCTCAAACTGGAATTGAGAATAAAAAATTCAATATGGTTTTATCCCATTAAAGAGAAATTTCATACGGTTTAATATGGGATAAATTTTAATATGGTTTTAAAAAATTTAATTTTAATTTACCAACTTTATATTTGAGATATTTATCCCACTAATGGAAGTCGACCTTCTCCAAAGAGATACGCCCCAAAAATTGATGTCTAAAATGGAGTAATATACGCACGGGAAGGGAGACTTTACAAAGAGTATTATTACCGAGCTCAATCAATTCTCCCTCAAAAATTGTATTCCTTCTCATTTCTAAAATGAATTTCGTTCAAGCACCTGGACGCTGGCAATGAAGACGACTTTCAGGAAAATGAAGGCGGCTTTCAGAAACAAATTGAATCCTAGGAAAATTCGTGCAAAAATGAAAGGGAGAGCCTTCAAAGATTTGCAGACGGCTTCCAGATTTTCGGTTTGTTCCTCAAAAAAATTGAAAACGGCTTCACAATAACCGTACTTACAGCCAGGATGAAAAGGAACCACAAAATACTCACGACCTACGGAAAATGGGCCCTAAATCCCAGCGGCTTTTTCAAAAGAAATAGTCTTAAAACCAAGCCAAAACGTTGATAAAAATCCCTTTAACAAATCGATTTATTTCTGCAAAAATACTAGGATTAATAAATAAAAGAAAGAAGTCCCTTATACCTGCTACTAGGAGATTTGATGACAAATTCAACCTGCGGCTCCACCAAAACGATTTACAATGCAATTTAGAAAGGAATTTAAATATAAATATAAAGAAAAAACATCCAAAGCTTGTGGTCTCTCAGAAAGATAGTCAATAAAATTTATTTGAGCCTCAAAAGTAGTAAAACCTCTGCCAAATGTAAAGATGGAGTCCTCGAAGGCTAGCGGCTTCACCAAAGGAAGGCTTTGGTTAGATTTATGAATTGAAAACCCTTATAAAAAAATCGATTGGCTACTAAACCCTATCCGTTTGGGCTAGATGAGGGTTTGGCGTTCAGAAATTTCGATTATCCTCTGATTTTGAAAAGGATCTTCCTGCAAGAAAATAGATTTAATGATGGAAATCAAAACCCTTTGCTTCCCTTTCAGATCTGCATGCAAAATACAAAGAAAAGCCCAGCAAAAATATATACAACTAGATGGAAATATATATACAAGGTTAAAGGGAAATACATTCAAATTTATTTACAAGTTTTATAATGAAAAAGAATTAAAAAATATTTACAAAAAAATATTTCAAATACTTTACAAGTAAGGACACCTCCGCCCATAGATCAGATAAGATTGTTCTAGAAATAACAGATAGATCAATGAAAGTTCTTTAAAATAAGTGAAAGACTTAATTTTTTTAAATAGATGATCTTAGTAGAGAAAAAGGCAAGAAACTCCTTTTACAGTGTCTTAATGATAAATCTTTGAGAAAACCCACTATGGGTTCTTAGCCTTCATGCTTCAAGTAGTTGGTTAGTTCAGCTAAAACTTCCCCAAGTACCTGGAATCTGATTAAATAAAAAATTCTACACATGTAATCGAAATATTTACTAGATCCATTGGAGTTGATTGGAACAGGGATATGAGAGTCTATGGATATACCTAAAATCCACTAGATTTTCCTAATCATCTTCCTCAGCCTAAATAGTAGTGCAAAATAATTATACACTAATAAATCCCAAAGGTAGATAGAACTAACAATATAACATCTCAATAGAATATTATGCACAGATCAAAACAAAATTACCATGAGACTGAAGAAATACACCATAGTGTTACCACTAAAGACTTTTGCTTTTATTAATCAGAGAAAAATATTACAGAGCTTCCAGAGCCAATTCACACCATCTAGAAATGATACAATCAGGAGCCTTAGGCTTCCTTATATAGAAAACCGAGAGATCTAGACCCCCCTCCAAGTGGAAAATGACTAGGTCCAAAGATGTGCACAAATTTGACTTGATCTTGGAGAATAATAGCTAGTTGATGCTTGATCCATGCCAAAATTAAATCCTGTCCCTTGATCTGGAAGAAGAAATTCGAATTCCTTGATGAAGGCTTTGATCTCAGTCCAAAAAATATGTTTTCCAATCTTTTTTCCTTAAAAATAACTCTTTGACTCAGCCACCAAGGTCCAAAGGTTTGATTTTTCTTAAAAGAACATTTTTTTCCCTTTGATAGAAGTTCTCAAAAATATTTTCTAATTTCTTTTCTCGAAATCTCCTCATTCAATTTAACCACCTGGACCCAAAAAAATTGATTTTCCTTGAGAAAATATTTTTTTTCTGGTCCAAGGAATTTTTTGTGGGATTTTTCCGCTTTGGAAATGATTCCTTCAAATTTAATCTTGCTCGAGAATGTCCATCTTCTCCAAAAATTCGTTTTTCCACTTTAGGGAATTTTTATTTTCTCTCATTTTAATTTTTTTGACCATTTTTCTAGCTAATTTTTTTCCAAAAATAAATTAAATGACTCTAGAGGGGATTAAACACATTTTCACCCTCAAAGTGGTGCTAAAAATATTTATTCGATGATGTCTAATTATGATTAATCAACCAACTAAAATATTCCTAGAAAACACTTTTTACATCAAATATTACATGAACGTCCCATATATAGAGGGAATTTTAACAGTTAAAATACGACTTCGAGACACAACCAAATTCTCCAGCACTTGATAAAAGATCGAGTATGAAAATTTACATAGTCTTGATAACACTAGCATAACACCTAAGACCTTAACATCGATCCCCACTATAGCTTTGGGGTATCTGTGAGAGAAAAACTACGCCAATTATTTGGGTTAGAAAACGTAAATAATTGGCGGAGGATAAAAAACTCCCTAGAGTGAAACCCTTTGCTAAGAATCAAAGGCTTACCTAGATGTTCTTTTACATGGCTTCATAGTCATACTAGAATCATTTTTACAATGGCCACACAGGGTTGTAAAATTTGAATTACTATTTTTTGACAAAAATGTTGAAAGATGATGATGATTTCTGACCACTTGACTGTTCGAACATGATGGAATGTTTTGAAAAAATGTGTACTGCTATAGAGTAGTTGACATAGAGTGGTCAACACCTCCCTAGGTAGTAGTGGCTAATAGACGACCCTATTATGTGTTCCCAATCCCCAAAGGGAAGTGATATGTCCTCAATCCTCCATTCAATCAATAGGTGCCATGCGAGTAATGATGAAATGGACGGGGAAAGAAATTCATGGCCAAGTGCCATGGTCAAAGGGAATAGCCATGATGGAATACGTCATCCTGGGTGTATAGTTGTGAGAAAGGAGGAATCATGGATGCATGAGTTACCTTGGCCTTTGTTTTTCCACTCCTCTATATTTTCCTTTTACTTTTCTTGATTTTCCCTTGTATTAATGCTCGTAGTTTGAGGAATGAGATGTTGCTTTGTATGATGTATCACAATTATTACCCCCTTTAGGATAGGGTAGTTCATCATCCATTAGGAGTTGGGACATGCAAGGGTTCCTTGTATTCTGTGAGATAGGGCAACATTGGCCCAGGAATCAGGTGATGGCCATATGATAGAGGTAGGGCTCATGCTTGGTTTTCCCACATGCTAATTTATAAGTCCCAACCTTAGTTTTCATTTTAATTTTTCTATATTTTTTTTTGAGGTCGTCATAAGCTCTCTCTTTTTCTTTTAGCCGCATCAACCTCCCAAGGTGCATTTCCACGTCCTCCCCAAGTTATGAGAATGTGTGTATCCCAAATCCCAATGAACCAGTGGTTAGTTGACTCGAAGAAGGGAGGTGGATTAAGGGCTCGTAATGTAAGATGGAAAGTGGTAATTTTGGAATGGGATGGATGGGGCTATGCTATCTCAATCATGGCTTCCCAAGTAGTGCCCATTCCTAAAGCCATGGGCCATTAAGGGAGGTCACATTGGACTAGGATAGAAAATTACCCACCCATTTAAGGTGAGGGAAGAAGACAACGACCAGGTCCCCTCATTCTTCCAAGTCACTGCATAATCCATGCCAAAATGCCCAAATAGAAACAAGCATAAGCACCTAATTTCATAATGAGCAAAGTACCTTTTGATCATAAGCCCACCTTCCAACATGTGTTCTTAACAAATGAGCAAGGAAACATATGACTAATGCAAATGGCAGAGATATGAATGGCACGTCACATCAGCTACAAAATAAGTCTCTGGGGTTGCTAGCTATCGATGGGAAGAGATGAATAGGAGAAAAGTTTCTCATATGGGTCACCCACTTTTGGTGGGTAATAAGGACGACCTTAGATCTAGGATATCTCATGAACTATTTCCAGTGAGAGAGGATGGGGAACAGGAGGATTTGAAACACTGTTGTAGGCATTAATTTGGCATCTCAGTGATAAATTCCAATCATGGCACTAGATTCCTCTTTTCGAGAGGACAAATTTTTACTATTGAAGCGCATAATTTAGACAAGGGAAAGGGTATTTTTGAATTAAAACCCACATTTGCACAAAAGGACAGGTCAACTTAAAAGAGAAATTGGACACCCACAAATGGCTATAAATACAAGTCAAGTGACCCTCATTTGGACATCATCATTATGATCATTCTTATTTCTTTGGGTTTGACTAGCACAGGTCTGACGCTGGGTCGCAGAGATTGATTTGTACAGGTCCGAGATTGAAGGGTCCGAAGCTCGCATGTGTGTTTAGGGTTTTGGTTTCCAATTGCGAGTATGCTTCAAGTAAATTTCAGTCGCAACTGCAGGCACACAAGCTCATGTGTGCGATTGAAGATACAAGATACTTTGACTGTCTAGTTGATGTAGAGTTCCTCACAGCTACCTTGGCCGTACCCTGTACACATCTTACTGGTACTTGTGCTCCCCATCTACAACATATCATGCTCCAAACCCATTTGGCCAATGAATCTCGACTCAACAACCTGCTCTCTCATTGATAGTTCGTCCATCAACACATTGAAACTCTTGTTGAGCTTTTCACAACTCCGTTTGTGAACACTCACAACTTCCCACTATTGCTCCTCAGTTACCGAGGGTCTTCTTCCCACTATTGTCTTCCTGCGTTGCTCCAATGAAGACTAACATAGGGCAGGAGTGTTGCCACCTATCACCATCAAATGTCACTTCTCTAATGATGAACACAAGCTGCAACAAACTGCTTCACTAGCTAATCTTACCTATGAGTTCCAACAAATTTCCTCTCCTAGCAGCCCTTAGTCCATCAAGGCACTGCACATAGGGCTCCAAACTTGGGCACTTTCACAGTGCCCTCCAACAGACCTCAAATGCCCAACACATCACTAAACATCATGTCCTTCAGATTTTCTCAATCATCATCAAACTAGAGCTCTGAAGATTTGCCCTTTGTTCTACAATAGAGGAGTTATTTCACAAATCTAGACTCCAATAGACTCTTGTAGCATCTTCCCACTAGTTAGGGCATCCAACCACTTGGGAAATCCTTCCTCTTGGGTGCCAACAAACTTATCCAAAACCATCCAACTCAACTCAAATACATCAATACATCACATACCTGGCATCATCAAGGATTTGTGTCATCTACAAGTATGGTACACCTGGTTAGGGCTGCTAGCAGGTTGCTACAACTCCTCTTTCTACCTCTCAGACCTCCTTCTTGATTGTGACCTCCGTCCAAATAAAGTTGCCTACCTTCTTCTGATGTTTTGGGCTATTTCAAGCCCTCAAACATGCCTTACGCCCAACCAGCTCTAAGGATAATAGGCCTGCGACCTAGCTATACCCACAAACAACCTCTCAATGTTCTGTTCCAAAGAGAATGAGGGTTGCAGCCCATCTAAAACCTACAACAAAGGCTGCGGCCTGCTAATAGGAGAGTTGTGCCACCAAAAACTTGTCAAAACACCACTTCAACTGCCCTCAACAAATGTGGCCTCCTCTCTGCTCAAACTCAAACCTTTTCAAAGACAAAAACAACCAAAATCACAGTCCCAAACATACTAGTCCTCCTCCTCTTGAGCTCGTCTGCCTCAAATGTATTATCTATGAGATGAATGCACTTTTGGATGTGGAGAAATGCCTCTCATCTCTCTTATATTTATACCAAATCATGTGGTTTCAACAAACATAACTTGTGGCACTCTAACACATCACGCCGACCTCCTTTAGGTGCCACGATAACCCACAACTATAATAAAAAATTCATATCTCAAGTTCTAGACCTCGAATTTGAGTGATGATGCTCTCGGTTTCTCTCGGAATCCTCTATCACCTCGAATCATCACATGTCCAAACCTCCTGATGGGTTCACACCCATATGCTTGGGTGCAAAGCCCACAGGCTTGGGTTCTAAGCTCACAAGCCATACTTGTGTACCCATTCCTCCACAACCGTCAAGCCTAGGGTTTGGAGTACCTCCCAAGCTACAAAACTCAACACAGGATGGTCTGGTGACAGCGGTTGGCATGGAACAAGGTGGCCCGGTGACAGCGGTTGGCATGGACCAAGGTGGCCCAGTGACGACGGTTTGCATGGCCCGAGGTGGCTCGGTTATAGCAGTTGGCATGTCCCAGGGTGGCCCCTGATGTGATGACATATCTTACTATGTGTGTACTTTGTATCTCAGTTGAACAATTGATGAATCTCTAATAGAAGAAGAAGAATTAAATTTTGGGTTTTACCCCTTGTGGAGTTTTTGCCCTGGTCTCTGACCAAATCACGGTGACTCTATTTGGGTTTGATTTTCTTCTGTTGTTCCTTTTTGTTTTGCTGCACTATTGATGGTATTGTTATTATGATGATAAGATATAATGAGGTGAATGCAACTTGTAAATGTTGAAAAGTTGTAAATGCAATTATCTAAAGCAATAGGCCTAAGAAAAATCAACATGGAAATTTTTGAACTCAAATAAATTGGAGAAATTGAATAGGGTAAAAACTCATGTGTGCTTCTCTTCCTGTGAGTTGCGTTGATTCACAACTGCATGTGAAAATTCTACTGCAATATCATGGTTTACTTCTCCTACTTGATTTAAATTATACAAGTTATCTTCAGAAATTAGATTCAGAAAATACCGAAGTAAACACAACTACAGTCTGCACATGCAGATCATTTACTGAATACTACGCTCATTCATACAAAGTGACACATGGATTTTTGGACATAAGTCCTTGGAAAAACCCAAAGCGGGAAAACTGGTGCAACAGATATGAGGGTTTATTTTATTAAGTAAATTCTGAGTACAGTAAATCTGGGTTCCAGATATGGAAAACTCGACAGAGAATAAAAGAAATCTGCAGCTAACCTGATGTTCCAGGACCAAATATCTGACTGATCGACACCCTCAAACGGGATTTACAAGACTCAGCCCAGATCTAGCCCTAGAAACCCTAGCGTTGCCCCTGAAGCCCCAGCGTCAACCCTGCTAGGCTTTGAGTGCCACTGCCCTGCCTAGAGAGGGACTGTGTAACCCCAAAGAGCGTGAAGCATGCCTTACGATGACCCTGGAGACCCTCTGCGTAATTCTGAAACTCTCTGGAGCTGCAATGCTGTCCTGCGTAGTGGCTGCGTAGCACCTGCGTAGCTGTTGCTACTGGTCTCTGCTCCTCTGCGTTGTCCTTGTTTGCTGCTCCTCTGCCTCTTACTGACTATTGGCTCCGAGATCAGATCATCCCCTCGACCAATACTACCCCTCGCTGGAGAAAAACTCTTTTGGAAATTCTTGGCAAACCTTGCCCTAGAATTGCAGATCTGTTCTCTCATCTTTGCCTCTATGTGTGTCTCCAACTGACCCTCAAGACTTTCTCTTATACTTTTTCGTTGAACCCTTGAACGACCGAGATTAAAACATTCATCAACGGCTGAGATTAAAACACTGCTTGATCTGTATCTTTTAGAACATTTCAGCACGTGTTAATTAATTCACTTTAAATATTTAATTTTCCTAAGTTTAGATTTAGGAAATCTATTAAAATAATTAATTATTTGAATAACTTGAACACCAACTGAAATTTCACAAAACACTTTCTGGGGTTTGGAGTTCAAATGTGTCCTAGCCCCTCCACAATATTTTAGGGCTAGAGCACACCCGATGCTACACCAACTCTACAAAATCTCAACACTGCAAACCCTCTACACCTAGATCCGCTCTGATACCATGCAAAATTTCCTTAATTACAGTAATTGGAAATTTAATCTTAGCTTCATAACCAAGGTGAAGATTGGACTTGTAGCAATCCACCTGACTCCATCATGAATGGTACAATCTTGGTTCCTTTTGTTAGTGTTTGTATTTCCATTCTGCCATCAGTGATAAAAAATTCTCTTTTCATATCATTTTAGGAGTCCCACTTAGAATTTTTTTATCATTCCACTAGGTCATGCAAAAAATTAGTCACTGATGGTAGTCCTAGTCCAAAAACATCACTCTTCCTCAAAATTTATTACTTGCTAACTGTACATCATCCATAAAGCTAATGTCATCATGAAAACCACTCTTTCAAGGTCTCATTAGGTCTTTAGGATCAGTTAGGGTTTCATTAGGTCATTAGGGTTTCCAAGGTTCAATAAAACTTCATTTCTACTGCATAAGACCAACAAGTAAAGGGTGATCAAATAACATCTCTTCACCATATGAAGATGATTTGTAAAGAAAAATTCTTGTTTCAGCATGTAATTTTTATATTTTCACTATGTAATTTTATGTCATTCAAAATGTAATAATTTCATGCTTCCCAAAGCTGCTAACTCAGTGTTCCAAAGATGTCAAACCACCAAAGAAGTCAAAGTGAAAGGTATAGTTTCAAACGTTTAAAGTGAAAGCAAGAAGGAAAAGTGGGTCCCAAAGCTCAAAACATCCAATCCATCACGCATGAAGCCCATCCAAAGATCAAAAAGACATTCATTTTCTCTCTATGCCATCGAGCCATCACTCACACAGCTCAAAAAATTGAATTTGAAAGGAGAAAGGTTGAGTTTCTGGGAGGCATTGTGCACTTGGAACAAGGCGCTGCTCACTTGGGACAAGCTCTACACATAGAGCAAAGGCACTGTGCACTTGGCAGACAAGCGTTGCGCACACAACAAAGGCGTTGCACACCTGTTGAATTTCGTCTACAAGCTCCAAAAATTTGTGCAAGTACTCCAAACCTTCCTTGCATTTCTTAAATGCAAATTTCGTGGTGTTAAGTTTCTTGTGTGAAATTTGGAGTTTTCAAAGCTTAGAAACCCTAGTTTCACTTCCTAATCCCAAATTTGATCCCTGAATACCCTTTTGCCCTTCCCACATCATAGTAAATCCTATTCCTACACCTATATCATTAAATCCCTATCCCAAAGTTCCTTTTCCCTAAACCCTAAGACCCAAGTATTTCAATTTCCTAGGCTCCCAAATGCCCATTCCTGTAATAAAATTCCTATTCCCAAATCCCACAACATTTCTACTCCCTGTCACCTCCCTCAATTTAATGGTCCCTTCCCCCATCTCCCTATTTTTGTTCATCCCATTCCCCACTCTCTAAACCTACATTTTACTCCCAATTCATCTCCCTAGGGTTTCTAGCCAAGACACTATGGAAGAAGAAAGGGAAGAGAGGAGGCCACACAAAGGAGGTAGGATCCTCAGACTTGTACCTACAAACACCAGAGAACTTATGTCCTCTCCCATGACTGTGACATGTTTCAAGTATGTAGGATGCTTTGACTTTTGTGAAAGAATACAAAGGGTCCAACATCACCTTGTTTTGAGCAGGCTTTTCATCTCTAATCTTCATGACAACCAAGTAACCCTTGTTGGTGTCATTTTCACAATATCCACAACCATCATAGCAGCTGCCATTGGAATTCCAAATGTTGGTGAAAAGTGGTACAAGGCAAAAAAACTTGGAGAATCATTACTATGAGCGATACATCAAGCCAAGGTACAAGAATGAATGAAAAAGGTTCTTTCCTTTCTCTTACCTCTTGGATAGGTATGCCCCCATGATGAAAATCATCATTAAGTACTTTTCTTGTGAAGGAAGGTTCTCTAGACTCTACACCTACCATATCTAGTTATTAATGCACTTCACAAGGGCCAAAATGCTCAACATACCTTATTATCTCTTCAGGAACATTGACAAAATGGCATACATTGTTCAAAAGAGAGATTATGACCATCAGATGAAAAGTCTTTTTCACCACTCTCTTATTAAGATCATTGTCCTCCATCACCTCGATCAATTGAACATCTCATGGGACACTTTCATAGCTAATGACATCTTTACTGCTCCACCAATTCAACATGCTCAAGTTGTGCCTCCACCATTTCATCCTTCCACGTCCATTCCTCCATCTCAGCCCACAGTATCTACTTCTTCATCAGCTCAAACTACTTCACCTATTTCACCAACATCAGCACCATTTCACACTCAAATTGGGTCATCTAGCATGAGTAAGAACTGTGAGCTTCAAAAGACCAAAGCGGCTGAGATAGAGACATTGGCAAAAACATATCGGAGAGGTCATAGGCAAATCTTTGCTCCACAGATTGTGAAAGGGGCCTTGCTTCTTCATCGGCAAAGCAGGTAGACAAAGAAAAGCAAAATATGACAAAGGCAGATATTCAGGAAGAGATTAGGCATGAGGAGGAAAATCTTCATGAAACAGAAATGGAGTCATCAAGATCACTAGCACAGTCATCAAGGAAAAAGAAGCCAAGATTAAAGAGCTACAAACTAATCTTGATAGATCCAAATTTGTCATTACCTTTCTTGAGCAGGAGAACCAACAACTAAAGACCAAACACTTCATTGATGAAGTGAAATTCATCAAAGCTCAAAGAGAGGCATGGAAAGCTAAAGTCTTGCTTGAAGAGACACTAGAAAAATATGGTGTGCTAGATGAACCAGAAGAACAAGTGCTAAGAAGAAGGCCAAAGACTAGAGGTTTGAAAAGAGCCCTAGAACTAGAAAGGTAGAAAGAAAGAGAACTAGCAGATGAGGTCACTCTTAATGAGCAATTTGCAGTAGTAATCAATGAGAATTGGGAGTAATGCCTTAACAGGGCTAACCAACAACTTGAGAAGCTCCTGGAGAAAGAAAACAAGGACAATGATATTCAGAGAAGGATGGCAAAGCACTATGCCAAGAGAAAAAAAATTGCAAGGTCAAAACTTAAACAAGCCAATGCAAAAATTGAAACCCTAACCATGCAAGAAGAGAAAAGAAGGCTTGATATCCTTGTTGAAGCCTCGCTCCATGCCTAACCCTCATCATCAACCACGATTCAACAAATTTTGACAAGTTTTGACACACTTTTGCAAATTTTTGAAGTTTTTGTGCATTCCTAGACAATGATGTGACAATTGAACTGTCAGGCGCGCAACGCCCTAGGCGTTGCGCTTCTGTTTGAGGCATCTTTTGGTTAGAAGGAGACCACCTTTGGATTCACAACAGGGAAAACATGCAGTCAACCACTTTACTAGTCTTATTTGGTCAATCTGGCAGGTGAAAAAGTCACAGTTCTGCCTCCTTTTTCACCTTGGCACTGCGCACTTGAGTAGTCTTGGGAGAATCACTTTTTGGGAGGTCAAATCAAGTCAACTCTGCAAACCAAGCACAGATTTGGAAAGTAGACTGGATAAGATTTCCAATGAGCTATCTCGAGCTCAGTTTGGACACCTACAACCCATCCAAAACTCAGCTGCAAGATGGAGGGCGCACATGATACTGGCGCTGCACACTTGACCAGTGTCTGATTTTTTCTGAGTTTTCTCTGCAATTTTGATTTTCACCCTGAGAAATCATGTTTTTACTTATGTAATTGATGGAAGTAAATGTAATTATGGTGTTTTTACACTTACCTAGGGTAAGTACACTAGGTGAAAATTTTTGATGATATGTAATGAATCAATTTGCAAAAAGTGAGGGATGAGTCAGTTTGACCTCCCTACACTCTAGGTATTCAACTCAGTTTTTGGTGGAACACCTCCTCAACTTGGGAATTCGACCCCTGAGGTTGGGAGAGGTTGTTTGAGGTCTATATCGTGTACTTTTTTACTCATTTCAGAGGTTGGATTTAGTTGGATGTTGATGCATTGATCAGAGACTCTAATGTAATCTATTTGGCAGGAAATTAATGAAAAGGTTGCAACTATTTCTTTGGGATACTTGTGCTATGGAAATCTAGCATTGTTCTTCTTATGTCTCATTATGTACGAATTTTTTGTTTCATGATCCATTTCATTTCTATGATACGCTGATTTTTAAGTTGATAAACATAATACATCTCTCATGCTCTATTTTGGGAAAACTTTCATAGTGTGCCCATCTTCTTCAGTTTAGAAAGAATTCATGCTTAGCCTTGCTCTTTCTAGCTCCTCACCTGTCTGATCCATCCCACTCAAGAAACCCTAAAGTGTTAGGTTTTCTACCTACCTTGCCCCATTGAATCTCTACAACCCTAATCCTATTTGCCCTGACCTAGCCTATTTGACCTAATTCACCCATCCAGCAACCCAATTCAACCAAATCAAACCCTTGTACTCATACCTAGTCTAAAACCCTAATTCATCCAGCCCTCTTGGTTGTGACATTGTGGAGAGAGCCCTCTCCGGTTTGGTAGGGCTAGATACCAAGCCAAAAGATTGTTCTGTGGTTACCTCTGTTGGGATTTCTTCTTCAGCCTTAGAAATCTGGCGGGGTGATAACGTACTAGTGCCGTTGCCCTGGAGGTGAAAAGACAAATATTCCCTGGGAAAGAGTGACAAAGATTAGATCTGATTGCTGATGTTGAACAACGATCAGGCACAAGAAGGTTGTGCATCATTCACCTGGCGACTCCAATGTCGAAAAATCCAAAGGTTCAGAATTTTCATGGTGACTCCACTTTTCAAGAACTGGTAATTTGAATAGACTTCTTGGTGACATCATTGTTGTCGAGATGAGTTTTACTGCAATAAAAAAGGTCGCATCTATTCCTTTGGGATACCTGTGGTATGGAAATCTAGCATTGTTCTTTTTATGTCTCATTATGTATGAATGTTTTGTTTCATGATCCATTTCATTTCTATGATATGCTGGTTTTTAAGTTGATAAACAAAATACAACTCTCATGCTCTGTTTTGGGAAAACTTTCATAGTTTGTCCATCTTCTTCAGTTTAGAAAGAATTCATGCTTAGCCTTGCTCTTTCTAGCTCCTGACCTGTCTGATCCATCCCGCTCAAGAAACCCTAAAGTGTTAGGTTTTCTACCTACCTTGCCCCATTGAATCTCTGCAACCCTAATCTTATTTGCCTTGACCTAGCCTCTTTGACCTAATTCACCTATCCAACGACCCAATTCAACCAAATCAAACCCCTATACTCATACCTAGCCTAAAACCCTAATTCATTCAGCCCTCTTGGCTGTGACATTGTGGAGAGAGCACTCTCTGGTTTGGTAGGGCTAGATACCAAGCCAAAAGATTGGTCTGTGGTTACCTCTGTTGGGATTTCTTCTTTAGCCTTAGAGATCTGGCAGAGTGATAACACCTTTGACTGCATGATAACTCTTATCACCAATCTTCACATGTAGATCAAGGTCCCACTCAGTCAAGCTCTCAAACACTTCGCGTGTTTCTGTCATATGCTTGGAGGCCCCCCTATTTAGTAACCAAGCACCCTCATTAATGGTGCTCCCAAAGAAATATGAGATAAGAGAAAATTCTTTGTTGTATCTCCTAGTGAAATCATCCTCGTTAATTATGGCTAGAGCAGCCATCGTTGTCTCAAGCTTTTTCTCTTTCCCTCCTTTCTTTTTATGCAGACACTTTTTGCATAATGACCAAACTCTTCACATGCAAAGCATTTCACTTTGCTCAAGTCCTTCTTGTTGCCAATGTTGAACCTCTCACTGATGCTACCAAACCAAGAATCACCACGAAGCTACTTTGCACAGCAGAATATAAACAACAGTAAATCTACTAATGCACAAAATATACACATCTTTTTACACAATTTTATACAATAACCCAACTTTGTTATGTTAATCAAATTGATAAGACAACAGTCTAGGGCTCTCGTACCAAGGATAATAGCCCTCATAGATCCACTGATACAAGACTACAACAACTAGGGCTTGGTGTTTGTCGCGATGACCACAGATCTACCCAATAGAAGATACTTTGACAGTCTAGTTATTGTAGAGCTCCTAACGACTGCCTTGGTCATACCCTATACACATCTTACTGGTACTTCAGCTCCCCATCTACAACATATCATGCTTTAAGCCCATCTAGCCAATGAATCTCAACTCAACAATCTGCTCTCTCATTGATAGTTCGTCCATCAACACATTGAGACTCTTGTTGAGTCGTTCACAACTCCGTTTGTGAACACTCACAACTGCCCACTATTGCTCCTTAGCTACTTAGGGACTTCTTCCCACTATAGTCTTCCTATGCTGCTCCAATGAATACTAACATAAGGCAGGAGGATTCCCACCTATCATCATCAAATGTCGCTTCTCTAATGATGAACACGATTTGCAACAAACTGCTCCATTGGCTGATCATACTTATGAGCTCCAACAAATTGCCTCTCCTAGCAGCCCTTAGTCCATCAAGGCACTGCACATAGGGCTCCAAACCTGGGCATTTTCACACTGCCCTCCAACAGACCTCAAATGCCCAATACATCACTAAACATCATGTCCTTCAGATTTGCTGAATCGTCATCAAACTAGAGCTCTGAAGATTTGCCCTTTGCTCTACAATAGAGGAGTTATTTCACAAATCTAGGCTCCAATAGACTGTTGTAGCATCTTCTCACTGGTTAGGGCATCCAACCACTTAGGAAACCCTTCCTCTTGGCTTCCAACAAACTTATCCAAAACTGCCCAACCTAGGACCATCCAACTCAACTCAAATACATCAATACATCACATGCCTGGCATCATCAAGGATTTTTGTCATCTACAAGTATGGTACACCTAGTTAGGGATGCTAGCAAGCTACTACAACCCCACTTTCTACCTCTCAGACCTCCTTCTTGACTGCGACCTACGCCCAAATAAATGTTCCTACCTTCTTCTGATGTTCTAGGCTATTTCAAGCCCTCAAACATGCCTCATGTCGTACCAGCTCCAAGGATAATAGGCATGTGCCCTACCTCTACCCACAAACAACCTCTCACCCTCATGTTCCATGGAGAATAAGGCCTGCAGCGTCTGAAACCTACTACAAAGGTTGTGACCTGCCAATAGGAGAGTTGTGCCACCAAAAAATTGTCAAAACACCACTTCAACTGCCCTCGACAAATGTGGCCTCCTCTTTGCTCAAACTCGGACCTTTTCAAAGACAAAACCAACCAAAATCACAATCCCAAACATACTTGTCCTCCTCCTCTTGAGCTCGGCCACCTCAGATGTATTCTCTATGTGATGAATGCACTTTTTGATGTGGAGAAAGGCCTCTCATCTCTCCTATATGTATACCAAATCATGTGGTGTCAACAAACATAACTTGTGGCAGTCTAAAACATCAAGCCGACCTCCTTTAGGTTCCATGTTAACCCACAACTACAATAAAAAATTCATATCTCAAGTTCTAGACCTCAAATTTGAGTGACGATGCTCCTGGTTGCTATCGAGATCCTCTATCACCTCAAATCATCACATTTCCAAAACTCCTCATGGATTCACACCCATATGCTTGGATGCAAAGCCCACAAGCTTGGGTTCTAAGCCCATGAGCCATACTTGTGTGCCCATTCCTCCACAACCCTCAAGCCTAGGGTTTGGGGTGCCTCCCAAGCTACAAATCTCAACATAGGATGGCACGATGACAGCGGTTGGCATGGCCTAGGGTGGCCCGGTGACGACAGTGGGCATGGCCCAAGGTGGCCCGGTTATAGCAGTTGGCATGGCCCAGGGTGGCCTCTAATGTGATGACGTATATTACTATGGGCGTACTTTGTATCTCAACTGAACAATTGATGAATCTCTAATAGAAGAAGAAGAATTGAATTTTGGGTTTTCCCCCTTGTGGTGTTTTTGCCCTGGTCTCCGACCAAATCATGGTGTCTCTATTTGTGTTTGATTTTCTTTTGTTGTTCCTTTTTGTTTCACTGCATTGTTGATGGTATTTTTCTTTCTACATATTTTCTATTGTTGTTATGATGATATGATATAATGGGGTTAATGCAACATGCAAATGTTGAAAAGTTGTAAATGCAATTATCTAAAGCAAAGAACAATATAGGCCTTGTTAGCCTCCACAATGTCCCAAGGCTAAAAGGATATGGACGAAGGTAACCTCAAAGCAAGCTTTTAATTTGGTAGCTAGACCTACCAAACCAGAGGGGGCTCTCTCTATGAAAATCACAGCCAAGGGTTTGACTGGATGCAAGAGTGGATTTTAGGCTAGTTAGCTCAGCTCTAGGGTTTCAAAAGATTTAGGGTTTCTTCTGCTGGATCAGGGATTAAAATCAGGTAACTAGGTCAAAGTATCAAAGGTTACAACTGCAAGAGATATGGAGGAGCAAGGTAGCTATGTTTTTGTGATGGCTTTAGGAGTTTGTCGGTGTAGTGTAGGGTTTGAAAAAGCAAGAAGATCTTAATGAGCATGTGCCATGAATTCATTAATCAAGAAGGCAAATTACACAAAATGACATTCCCAACAAAACAGAGCTTTCATGAAAGAATTTTGCTTATAAATCTCTTAGGAAAATCAATGAAGAAGCAAGATATGGTAAGGAGACAAGTATATCATTCATATAAAACTATAACAGAGAGAAAACAATATCACAAACTCACAACACGAGAATTCTTGAATAATAGCTGCAACTGGTCCTTTGATTTCATGTATAAAATGATGAAGTACAAGCTACAAGAGTTTCACCTTTTGATGTTCAACCATCAAAATGACTGAAAAATTCATACATATTGACTCAAAAACAATTTCCCCTCTCTGAGGGGTCGAATCCCTCCGTGTAGGAACAACTCACAAGATTCTCTCAACAAGACCCTAATGTCTAGGGATGTTTGAAAAAACCCTCCAAATTACATCAAAGTAACTATAACAAGCCCATTTACATTGTATTTACATCACATCCATAATAAACAAGAGAAATTACATAACTAGATCAAGTTTCATTGAGAAAAACCTCAAAACAGTGCACACAGGGAAAAGTGCATCGCCTGGCTTGTGAGAGCCTTTTGGAGGCCTTCTGATGCTCCAAATCCACTTATGAAAGATGTTCTAGAAAGTTGAGGATGTCTAGTTGTCTTTTGACACCTGAAGCAAGTCAAGTGGACACTCCATGAGGGAGAAAAATGGATTTTCCCACAACTACTCCCAAAAGCGCAACGCTTATTTCAAAATAGTGGCAGAAAGGGTGTTTTTGACCCCTTTATTCAACTTTTCTCCACCAGTTTGTTGATAAGGCTCCTAAAGTGGATATATGACATGTATAGGTCAACATCTACCTAGGCATATCAAATTTTTAGCATTTGGATGCTTGAGGAAAAAGCACAACGCCAAGGTGCTGCACTTTTGGTTGTTCAACGGTTTCAAAATTAGCCAAGACACAAAAAACCAAAAATTTCCCAAAATTATTCAAAATTTCACCAAATTTGTGCTATGAAGTCCTGTGATGATGTGTCATGCTATGATGGAGGCTTCAACAAACAAATCCAATGTATCCTTCTATTTTTGCCTCATTAGGGTTTCCTCTAGCTTTTTCTTCAACTACTTGATTCTTACCTGAGAGACCTGATTTCTTGTGTAGTAATGCATGTCCATGTGTCTTTGCAGGTTGTTGTTCCTATTTTCCTTCTTAAGAAACATTTCCATGTGGAAATTCACTCTATCAAGCCATCCTAACTTGTCTTCTTCAATTTCTACCAAGATGAGCTCATCAACTTTCATTGAGTTCTTGGTGGAGATGCTTCTTTCTGTTGCTCATGTGCCCTCTTGAGGCTTCTTGTCCTTGGTCTCGTTATTCTAAGCTGCTCTTCCTGATCATCTGAATCCTCAATCTCAACCACTGCCTTACCCTTACATCTTCTTTGCTCAAATCAACCTCGAGCTTATTCAAGAGTAGTTGATTTACCTTTAATTGCATATTCTCTTGCTACAAGAATGAAACCAAAAAGTTGGCCTTTGACAAGCTCTCCTTAAGTTCTATGATCTCAGCATCCTTCTCCATGATGATCTGTTCCAATGTCTTGTTCTCTTCATTCACCTCCAAGTCTACCATGTCTGTGTCAAGATGGAATTGCTCCTCGTCTTGCAATGGCGCTTCATGGTGTGATGATGATCCATGTTCAGCTGATGTAGGCTTGGCCCTTTCAACAATATTTGGAGCAAACACAAGCCTCTTACCTCTGACATAATTTTGTGTCACCTCTACCCTAGTGACTCTTTTGGTAGGTTTGCTTGAGGAAGCAACCTCTTGATATGCTTGTGAAGCCAAGGGTGTAGAGTGACTGCTAGATTGAGCTAGAGAAGACAACAGAAAATTGGACTATACAAAACCCTCCCACGAGAAATTGATCTGTGATAGCTGATGGCAAATCAAGACCTTCACCAAGCCATGGTGAAACAAGCTAGCATGATGATTGTCTCCCATTCTCCTTACCTTCTCTGCCATCTTTACCATGCTCTTGTAGTGGTAATGAGGTAAGTTTAGGGTTTTCACACCAGTGAAATGCATTAAGAGTCTCATATGATACTGATACAACCTTGAGTATATGCCCTCAATGTGAAGTACCTCATGATGAACTTCATGAGAGGGGCAAATTTGTCCAGCAAGTGCCTAAATGGAAAGATATGTTTAGGAGCAACTTTGTATGCCAGCTTCAAGTACATTTTGTAGTTGTCATTCTCTAGGTCTTTGATTTTGAACCAGTTTTCTCCACTGTTTGGAATCCATGTGGCTGATGTAATGATCTCTGTGGAAATAGTGAACACCACCCCTGAAATTGTCACCTTGTCCCTCTTCAATCTAGTGGCAAAACTACTTGTGAGTTTGTCACGAAAACGAAATTCCTCCACCTTTTGGCAAAAGGTAAGGCAACCAGCATCTTGAAATGATTCTTTGAGGAAGGGTGAAGACAGGACCTCATTTGCTGAAGTGGGCTCATACCTGCTAATCTGGGCTCCCTTGTGTCTTTTATGCTCAGTGGTTTCAAAATCCATGCTAACCCTAGCTCACTGGGATAGGGAATTAGGGTTTAATGAAGGGGAAAAAATAGACGATTTGGGTAAATTTTGGGAATGGAGGGAGATGAAGGGGTTTAGGGCTTCCTAAATTCTTGAGAAAATTTAGGGGGGTAGGGAGAGATGTTAGGGAGTAGGGGAAAGTGAAATTTGAGGGAATGGTTAAGGGGAAAGGGTCCAAAGAGGGAAAAACAATCCTAACCTAGAAATGTGTAGTCTAGGCTAGGGTTTGTAGGAAAATAAGGAAAATGAGGAGTGGGGGGGTGGAGAAAATGATTAGGTAGGTGTGTAATAGGTAGGGGAAGATGAGAGAGCTCTAGTGTGAGGGTTTCTTTCAACAATCTATCAATATGAACATGAAACTACGTAGATGAACTAGAAACCCTAGAAGAGGGAATTTCTCCTTCAAATCACAAAATGAAGACACAAAAGATGTTTTAGAGGGCCCACTTATCTATCACTGATACACTGGAGATGTTGGCTGATGATGAAACCACTGAAAATGATGATTTGTGCCACAATGGATAAAACACAGCGCTCAAGAGAAAGCGCAATGCGTGCGCAACACTTGCACAGCGAATGCGCAACACAGTGGAAGAATGAGCACACTTGGGCACTGGAACTTCTTCTCTAAGAGTGAGAGTGTGTTTCTGTAAATTTTTGTAGATGTTCTATGCTTGATGCAATTTTACTTTTATAACAGCAATCACATAAATAGTTAAGTAAAATGCTGATAGAACATACCAGTGGATCTATAGAAGACAAACCAGAAACAGGAGAATGTGTTGGTGCGTTACGGCGATCAGCAGGATGCTTCAACCAGCAAAGTCTTCTTGGTCAGCCAACCCAAAATGTGTCACAACAGTCCTCAAATCAATTATCCAGTCAACTCAAAGTCAACCCCAAAAAAGTCAACGCAGTCCAAAAAAGTCAATGTAGGGCAACAACAAGAAAGTCAACGCAGCTCCAACTTCGATCAATCTTTTGACCTCGATTTTTGGGCCAATGAGTACGACCTACAAAAATCGAATTCTCCACAAAATTTCAGCTCAAATGGACCATGCATTGACCAAAGTCAACGCTGGTCAAACTTGCCCAGAAACCCTAACTGCAGAAAATTTGCTGCGGTAAATTTCGTCCTTTAGCTGCAGTAGATTTCGTCCTTCTTCTCACGTGGGAGATGAAACTGCTTCTCAAATGCTTGTAGATAATCAGAGGAGAAGATGTGTGATGAGATGAGTGAAATGCTCTCCAACGTTGACTGTATTTATATCCATCATTGAGGTGTGTGACACATCTGTTGGGGGTGTAAAACCTTAAGGCCGACCTGCACTTAAATTTATTGTAAATAATAAATTCAAAATAAATGTTCTGCTCATCAGATTAAAATCAATTTTATATCGATTTTACACCTCTCCGAAAGAGGAATCCAATACAAATATTGGAATCTTCATCTGAGCATCACAAGATGGAGTTTGGACCTAGTTGTTCAAATTTAACACTCCCCCTCAACTAGGGAGAACTCCATCCATCAGTGCAATCAAACATCGTGCGTCATCCCGCCGTAACTTGCTTTGCTGGCCTCTTTATTTCAGAACAGAAGTGGGTCAGTCACAAAGACATCATCCCCCGGCTGACAAATTCAGCCCAGAGGTCCGAAACCTCTATCGGACTCACAAAGAGTCTCCAACCAACCTGAAGTTGGTTCATCTGACCCGAAGTCAGGCGGAGGTCCGAGACCTCACTAGACTTGATCCCAGATCAAGTGGTTGGACCGTGCCATCCTAGATAGAGAGTACAGCAATCTCTGATGCGTCCATCAGTCTTTGCTACTGGTCTGTAGCTTTTCCCATCTCATTGGCCAAATGAGAGGTACTTCCCATGAGCCCTGAACTCAATGGGTAGGATGCATACGGGGCACAGATATTGAGAGGTGAACCAACTCAATAATCACAATGGTGGGGTCCAAGCACACCAACAAGGTTTGGCAAGCCTAGCCTTGTGGTTGCTCATAGCTCCGAGAAGCTGTCCCCAAAGCCCCCCAGAGCTCCTCGAGCTCATCGTCCAACAGAACCCACATCATAGGGTCGTTCCACGATACCAAGTCTCTCACGGAAGGTTAGGAACTTGACCTTCCCCAGGGGCTTAGTGAGAATATCCGCGACCTGCTCATCAGTTCCTATATGATCGAGCCTTACGGCGCCTCGCTGTACCATATCCCAGATAAAGTGGTACTTGATATCAATATGCTTGGATCGGTTGTGGAACACAAGATTCTCAGTCATACGAATCCCACTCTGGTTATCACAGAGTATCACAGTGGTATCTAGCACATGTCCAAACAGCTCACTAAAGAGCTTTCGCAACCAAACTGCTTCACAACAGGCCATACTTGCTGCAATGTATTCGGCCTCTGCGGTGCTCAAAGCCACCGACTTCTGCTTCTTGCTCATCCATGAGATCGAAGCAGAACCAAGATTGAAGCAGCATCCCGATGTGCTCTTACGATCCACCACACTGCCAGCCCAATCGACATCAGTATATCCAAGGAGTGTCACGCTCCCGGCAGTGTATCTCAGCCCATGGTTTATTGTGCCCCGAAGATATCTCAGAAGATTCTTGGCACCAACCCAGTGAAAGTGATGAGGCTCAACCATCTGTTGACTCAAAGTGTTCACTGCAAAACATATATCTGGATGGGTGTTCACTAAGAACATCAGTGCTCCTATGAGTTGACGATACTCAGTAGGATTAGCCAATATAGGCCCAGCAGCGCTGCCACTCAACTTCTTGAAGTTGAGTTCCATTGGTGTTGACACGGTCTTGCAGTCCACCATACCAAATCTTTCCAGAAGTTTCACAATGTATTTTCCTTGAGAAAGGAAAATCTCTCCAGGTCTCTGCCAGACCTCCAGGCCTAGGAAGTAGTGCATCAGTCCTAGGTCCTTCATCTCGAACTCAGCAGCGAGCTCCCTCTTACACTGATGAATGAGAGGGTCAACACTTGTCAGGAAGAGGTCGTCCACATACAACACCAAAATGAGAGGCTTTTCTCTATCAAACTTGAAGTAGAGGTTTGGATCAACATTACTATGAGTGAAGACCAACTTCATCAGGTAGCTATCTATCCTCTAAATGCCAAGCTGCGGGTGTAGCCCCAGCCCTTAGGGCTTTCCTTCAACTGGAATGTGAGTCCATCCTGATCCTGGACTTCGAACCCCGGAGGTTGCTCCACATACACCTCTTCCTTTATCGCACCATGCAGAAATGTGGTCTTCACATCTATCTGATGAAGATTCCATCCTTGCGTAGCAGCAAGGGCTATGATATCAGATAGATCGAATGGTGGTATATCGAGCCACAGCTACAAATATATCATCATAGTCTACGCCTTCCTTTGAGAGAAGCCACGGGCAACGAATCTTGCCTTAAACTTTCGGCCACTTCCATCGGATCCATGCTTGATCTTCAGCACGGCACAAATCGTTCTTCAGCATAGTTGTCCTTCGGTCTTGGAACCACATCCCAGACATCATTCTTCATTATGGACTCATATTCTTCGTGCATAGCATCCTTCTAGACTTGATGCTTTACGGCTTCCTCAAAAGATCCAGGTTCAGATTGTACAATAGTACTCATGGCAGCCAGATACCCTTGGTATCTACACGGCTTCTTGCTTTCTCGGAATGTCCCCCTCGGGGCAGCATGTCCCTCGGCATCTTCGAGAGTGTCCTTGAGCCATGATGGTCTCTTTCTCAGTGAAGGAGATGGATCGATTGGGTCCATTGGTCCTTCAACATCAGGCATTGTCTCATCCTGCGGTTCTTCTTGATTTCCAGGCCTTGCTTCATGATTTTCCTCAAAGATCGGAATATCTACTACTTTCTTCAGGGAAGCATCTTCGTCAAAAGTGACATCATGGCATATCTCTACTTCCCTTTGACCAGGTACATAGACTCTATAGGCCTTAGAAGTTTCACTGTAGCCCACAAACATTCCTTTCTTCCCAGAAGCATCCAGTTTACTTCTCTTTTCTTTTGGCACATGAAAATAAACAGGACATCCAAAAATTCTAAAATGTGAGACATCAGGTTTCTTACCAGTGAAAACCTCTTCGGGAGTTTTGGAGTCCAGGGCGGAATGAGGGCATCGGTTTTGAATGTATACAGCAGTATTCGCAGCTTCTCCCCACAGAAACTTCGGTAGACCCTGGTCACATAGCATGGCACGGGCAGCTTCCACAATGGTCCTGTTCTTTCGTTTAGCAACACCATTCTGCTCAGGAGTATAGGCAGTAGTAGTCTCCCTCTTAATGCCAGCTTCTCTGCAAAAGTCCTTGAACTCATTTGACTCATATTCAGTGCCATTGCCGGTCCTCAAAATCTTGATCTTCTTCCCTGTCATATTTTCCACCAAGGCTTTGAAGGTACGGGCTAATATCTGTTTAGGAGCAACTCCCTGTTGAGGATCGGGTGGGCCTTGACACGGCTATAGGAGTCTGCATAATTGGGGGCTGAGGGTCCACAGTCTGAGATGCTCAGGTGGGCCTTAAGACCCCACCCTTAACACCACAGGACGCGCCCTCACTAACGATTCGAGAGCGGTGAGTGTAGTGGTTGGTGTCGTGGTATCGGAGCGAGGTCTGGTGGGGACCCTGTGGACGGTAATGGTGAAATTTAGCATAATATCCCTGTTTGAGACAACCTCTTTTTGTTGAGGATCGGGTGGAGCGCAGCACGCTGTAGGAATTACGCATAATTGGGGGCTAACGCGAGGGTCACCGTCTAGAGATGCTCAGGTGGGGCCCTTAAGACCCCACCCTTAACACCCTGGGACGCGCCCTCCAGCAACGGTTCGAGCTTTTGGTGTAGTGGTTGGGCCTTCGTGGTTTGATTCGAGGCTGTAATATCCCCAAAGGGAAATAACTAGTAATAAACAGAAATGCACCGATACAAATATAAACTGAACCAGATCACTGAATCATGACACATGTAATACCAGAAACTGAGCCATTTTATTAATCAGAAAGTACATAGAGAGGAGTAAATCAGAATCAGTGCACCTATCCTTGCCCTAGGCAAGTGATGAGCCTCTCATACAAGAAAAATGGCTGCAACAAGGACAGCGTCCTAGCTGCTGTGACGACTGAAGATGAACTGCGCTGGTACTGGGGCTGATCTCAAGCTGCAACCCCTCACAAATAGAAAACGCTGTCCCTGCTAGTGACAGCGCAGAAACAGGTGAAGCACAAGCCCCTCAACCCTCCAGACAGATGAACCAGCTACAGAATACTGGAAAACGCTGTTGAGCTCCTCTCATAATAGTCTGCTCCTCAGATCTGCGTCCCACCTGATGGATCTGAGACCCCCAATCAAATCTGCGTCCTTCCCTTCCTGATCTGCGTCCTGCAATACCAGATCTGCTGCCAAACCCTCAGATCTATGCTAGATCTGGAACTATCTCCTCAGATCTACAGCCTCTAGGGCTAGATCTGGTGTTATCCCTTCAGATCTGGACTAGATCTATCAATATCTCCTCAGATCTGTCACTCCTCAAGCTGGATCTAGTGCTAAACCCCCAGATCTGCAACATACAAGACTAGATCAACATACCTTCCTCTAAATGGACAATGCCCTCACTCTAGGCCAGACAAATACCCCTCTCCGCTCCCTAAACAAATGCTTTCTAAGGCCTCCAGGACCGCGTCCTCCTTTGGACAACGTCCTTCCTCTCCGGCACCGCGTCCTCCTCCGTGATGAGACAAATGGCTCTTCTCCTTCAAGAATCGGTCCTTCCTTCTCTTGCATCCCTCCACCAAGAGGGCTTTCATCTCCTCGCATGAGCCAAACTCGTCGCACCGGAACCGAAGTACACTCAGACAACCTACCAGGGCGGCACCGAAGTCCCCCTCTGGGCTAAGGGTGAAACTGTAAAACCTTACTGTGGCGGTGCACCGGGTCCTTCGAGGCTGGTGAGATCTGACCTGGAGACACTGCACTAAACAAACTTCAGCAGACCACTCAAACAAATTACAAGGTCAAGCAAGACAGTCCAGCTTATCAGAATATCAAATATGCATGATCCAAATGAGGTGAGAACCTCTCCTTTTATAATGCCAACCTCCCTCCAAAACTTAACTCTCCTAATATCCCCAAAGGGGAATAACCAGTAATAAACAGAAATACACCAATGCAGATATAAAGCGAACCGGATCAACGAATCATATTGCATAATACAAAATAAAGGCATTTATTAATCGGAAAGTACATAGAGAGAATTACAAGAAATCGAGAATCGATTTTCCTATCCTTGCCTTTTGCCTAGGCAAAAGTGTCCGTGATGTCCCTCCCATACAAGAAAATAATTTGCCAATAAGGACGAGCGTCACAAAATTTGCCTCTGAGAAGGCCCAGCAGAGATGAAGCTATGGCCCAGATCTTTGAGGCCGATCTCAATGCAAACCCCAGCAACCTGGAAAACTGACTGTCTCTTGCTAGTGACGAGGCGTAGAAAGCAGTGAAGCACAAGTCCTCCAGCCCTCCGGAGATGAACACCTTACGAGGGAAATATAAAACGATGAGCCCTTCTCCTGATAACTTTGCTCCTCGAATCTGCGTCCCACGTGGATCTGAAGTCCTAATGAATCTGCGTCCTTACTCCCTGAACTGCGTCCTCCAATATCAGATCTGCTGCCAAACCCTCAGATCTATGCTAGATCTGGAACTATCTCTTCAGATCTACAGCCTCTAGGGCTAGATCTGGTGTTTCCCCTTCAGATCTGGACTAGATCTATCAGTATCTCCTCAGATCTGTCACTCCTCCAACTGGATCTAGTGCAAAACCTTCAGATCTGCAACATACAAGACTAGATCTGCAACATACAGGACTAGATCTGCAAGATCTATCCTTTCCCACGTTGGATCTAACAATAACCCTTCAGATCTGCAACCCTTACCTCCAGAAATGGACAGCGTCCTCACTCTAGGGCCAGACAGCGTCCTCCTGCCTCTCAAACAGCGTTTTCTCTTGTCAGTCTGGAACTGCGTCCTCCTTGGACAGCGTCCTCCTCCTTCAAGAATCAGCGTCCTCTCCGGATGAGGCAGGCGTCCTTCTCCTTCAGAAATCGCGAGCGTCACCTCCCTTCTCTTCTTTCTGCGCGACCTACGAAGGCTTTCTCCTCCTCAGATATGCTTCAGAACTGCTGCTGCTTGCTACTGAAAAACCTTGCTAGGGCGGGCACTCGAAGTCCCCCGAAGCTAAGGGTAGAACCAAAAAAACCTTACCAGGGCAGGCACTCGAAGTCCCCCGAGGCTAAGGGTGAGATCTCCGACCGGAGACACTCGTGCACTAAGCAGTGCTGCAGACCGACTAAACAACCGGCGTGCTGAAGCAGACAAAGTCTAGCTAGCAATAAGAATATCAAATCATGAATGATCAAATGAGGTGAGAGCCTCTCCTTTTATAACACCAATCTCCCTCCAAAACTCAACTCTCCCTGGATCTGCGCAGTTTACCTTGGGTTAACCTTATGTCTCCTCCACCATATCCACGTGGACCCCCAAGGCCCCCTCTCTAAGTTACAACGTCAAGCTACTAGGAAAAAGAACACTTTATTATAAAGTGAGGTGACTAAAGTGAGGTAACCCCTCTTATTTCTCACTTTATTTATTATTTCTATCTAAAGCAGCAAAATAACACAAAAATGCAATATTCCAATTAGCAAAGCTAATTGGGAATATTACAGAGTATGTCATGCACCCAAAGATACGAAGATGACCCATATCAGGCTTCTTCCCAGAAAAAGCCTCCTCCGGAGTCATGTGCCCCAAGGCACGATGCGGACTCCTGTTCTGCAAGTAAACAGCTGTGTTGCAGGCCTCTGCTCACAAAAACAATGGCAACCCCTGATCGTGTAACATGGCTTTGGCAGCCCCTCCGATGGATCTGTTCTTCCTCTCCGCAACCCCGTTCTGCTGGGGGTTGTAAGGAACAGTGAGCTCCCTCCTAATGCCTGCCTCCGCACAATAGTCAACAAACTCTCCAAGGGTGTACTC
>CM076583.1:586613189-586686624 GCA_034641835.2 Pinus albicaulis | reverse complement strand
GGCAATGGCGCCAAAAATGTTAGCGCTTGCCGCCTACACCTACCTACAGTTAGCAGGAAAAGCCTTTAACCCCACAAGGTGTGGTTGGTGGCAAGGAACTCAGAGAAGGGGCTGTCACCTATTCCCAACTCTCTCCATTTAAGCTATCTCTTAGGTTAGCTATGGGGGGTGGTCCCTAAATGGAAAACTAAGTTAAAGATTTGAGTTTCTAGGAAAATATTAGAGTGAAATTGGATTACTTTTGAAGATTCATGAGCATTTATGAGCTACGTTGCACGGGTTCCCGCACCCGGGGGTGGGGTTCCCGAACCCGCACCGGGTTCCCGCATCCAAGTACCGGATTCTCTGCACCCAAGTACCCTGAAGAACCCAAACGAACCAGGTTCTTCTCAGAAGAACCGGGTTCTTCAAAAAAAAAATTCGGGTTCTTGGGTTCTTTTGGTATGAAGAACCCATCGTTTGGGTACTTAGAACCCGAATTTCAGGTTCTTCAGGGTTCTTCATGAACAATTTTTTCAAATATATAAATTTTTTTAAATGATTAAAAATTTAAAAATTTAATTAAATTTTAATAAATATTAAAAATAAATTATAATTTAATAAAATAGAGTTTGTTTAGTCTTGACTCTTAAATTCTCCACCCTCTTCATTCCGCACGCTGCTTCCCATTCTTTCTCACCGCCCAGCATTCCACTGCTCGCAAATGCAACATTCTCTGCTATCGAACCATTTTCCTCATCCCTCTTACGCCGTCGTAGCATCATTAACCCTGCAAATAAACGCACTCAGAAAACGAAGCGATCATCCCTCGAGCTCCATCCTTCTTCTGCCGTGGACGTTAACCTACACAACAAAACGCACACAAAAAAAGAGTGTGGCTTTCGACCTGCATAGTTTCTCTGCTACCGAGCCTTCAGATTCTGCTTTGCGTCGAAATCGAGCTCCTCCTCCCGTCGCCCAACCTGAAACTCACGCAGATAAGAAATATCATATGTATGCATTGATTTGTTTTGATCGGTTTCATTTTGCGTGCATAAGGGTTTAGTATAGTTTAGGTTTAGATTTGTTAATTTTTAATTTTGTTAGTTTAGATTTAAATCTTAGTTTTTATTCATTCCGCTTTTGATAGCGTTAGTTTTAAAATAGTTTTATTTTATGATAGGTTTTAGATTTCGTTTTTTTTAGTTTGACTCTTAGTTTTAGATTTTTTGGTTTAGTTTTAGTTTAGAGCGTTAATTTGGATATAAAAATTTTGAAAAATAAAAAATTATAAAATATAAAATTCAAAAAATATTTTAAATTTTTGTTCTTAGAGTTTGTTTAGTCTTTATTTTCATTAAATTTATAATTTATAAATTTAATTTATAAAATATAGTATTATATATGATATATAAATTATAATTTATAATTTATAATATATAATAATATAAAAATACCCAGACGAACCCACGCACCCTGTTTCAAAAAATGCCGTCCCCGTCCCCGTCCCCGTCCCTGCACCCGCACCCACGTTTCCTGGCAACATAGTTTATGAGCAACTTTGAAATAATGACAAACCATTTGGCCAGTGCCTTTACAAATAATGTGTTCAAAAGTTTAAAAAATGCTCAAAGAGATGAGAACATAGTAATCCTGAAATGGAAACAAAATATTGTTAGCACAAGATATCATAAATGCTCTCAAGATACACGAATTTATGAATCAAAACACATGAAGCTATCTTGTTCACAAGGAAACAATTAGTGATCAAATATAAGAATGCAAATGAGATGATAGAAAAAAACTCAATTGTTAGACCAAGATAACAAAATGCAATTAAGTTTGCAACCCAAAATAAGCGTACTTGAAAGGAAATGAGACTCATAAACCATTTATGAACATGATGATCATTTAACATGAAATGGAGCTTGCTAAAGTAAGAAAATTTCCAAGTACCATAGAATTAAACTTGTTGCAAAATTGAAGGAATTAAAATGCTTGCATCAAAAGTGCTTCTTGAGATAATATTTGCATGTGAAACTTTAAACGATCAAGATAGCAAAAAATTTGAGAAATTTGCAAGTAAATGTGATGAGATAGTGCTCTTGGTTAATTTTATTAATTAGTTCTAAAACAAAGTTACAATTGAACTCTAATCTTCAGACCTCACCCTCTGTAATGAATAAAATAATATAAATAATGATTAATTAGTTAATTAGTAGTTAGGTTGAAAGGCCATGTCTGATAAAGACGTGACTTTTCGTGAAGAGGCACCAGTTTAGGTTTATAAACAGGTCTCATTTGTAATTATCAATCATCTCATTCTTCATACTTTTATATAATAATATTTGTATTTTCATGGATATTTTCATATTCCAAGTGTTCTAGAGTATTCAACTTGAGAAGGAACTTTGTTCGCTTCATTTGTTATCAGAGCAGTTCTAGCCTTTAGCCGCCTAATCGCTGCACAGAGCCACGCTCTTCAATCCAGGTCTTTGACCGTTAAATCCGTCAACATTGTTGCTGTCGAAGTGTTTTGCTACCAATCTTGGAGTTTCTCCATTCTCACTAGTAGGCCTTTGGCCATAATAAAAATAAAAATAAAAAGTGAAGAAATATATATATATATATATATATATATATATATATATATATATATAAAATAAAAGAGAAAAGGAAAGTTAAAAAAAAAAGGGGGAAATAAATTAAAAGGAAAAAAAATGATTTAAAAGAAAATAGTTCCAAAAAATAAAAATAAAAAATGGTTCTACATTATTGATAAAAAGTGCATGATAAAAAAACTATACGTAAGAGAAGGAAGAGTAGATAGGATTATTTTGATTCTTATTTAAGTGGTTTACAAGCTCGTGGTTTTAGAAGCCCGTGGTAATTGCCCATGGTATTTTCAAGGTATAATAAGAACAAAAGGAATAAAAAACCTCTTTGTGTGAATGCTAAGTTTACTTTTTACATGGAGAAAATTAACCGAGTCAAATACACATAAGTGGAAATATATTTTATATTATACCCCAAAGAGGTGAATAGTCACGTTTCACTAGAGTTGCAACTTTTCAAAAAAAATTAAAATTAAAAAAAAAAGAGTTAAAAAAAATTATAAATAAAATAAATAAATAAAACTAGAATTTACTTAGTCAAATAACTCACCACTAAAGGGAGGCTATATTTAAGGTTATAAGTGATAAAAGTACTTCACAAAAGTGCGAAGAAAGTAAAAAGTACTCTCCTTTGAGAAAAAATATAATTCAAAATATTATTGTAAGGTTATTTAGGAAAAAAATAAATTAATTATTCCAATTAACTATTGGAATAAGGAACTTGACTATTGGGAAGTCAAAAGTCAAATAAGATAACTTTAATTAAAACCAAGGAAGATTAAGATTATAAGTTAAAAAAGGGTGAATTTGGAGAACATTTATCTCAACAAGCAGAATGACATCTAATACACACATTAAGTCACAATGATTTTTAAAAACCTTACCCATCGATGCTGAAGTGCTATTTAAAATTAAAGGAACTCTCGCTGGAAAAAATGTCACTATTGGTATATCACCCGCCGAAGAAAAAAATTATATAAACCCTAAAATTGCAAACCAGTTGGTAATTCCGAAGTCAAATATAATCGAAAAATTAGACATTTTTGACAAAAAAAAATACGACATAAAAGGTCTACAACTATTGGGGATTATACTTTTATCTCTCAATTTACTGTGAAAACCTTACTTTTTGACAATAGTGACATTGTGTTAAGTTCACCATGGATGGAAACCCTAGGTTCAGTTATCCTAAATACGAAAAATAAATTTTTGACATTCTCCTACAAAAAGAAGAAAATAACGCTACAGGACATTAACTTGAAGCCAAATTCAGTGATGCCTGAAGACATACAAGAAATTTCAAAAGTAATTCTTCAAGAAACTAAAAAGGGGATCCAAAATATGCAAAATGAAATTGACAAAATCACAACTAACAATAATGAAGAAGTTGCTCGCCTCAAGGACCACAACGTAAAATTACTAACGCAAATTAAGAAGTTGAAGAAAGACAAACAGTGATTTGAAAACAAGGTACAACAACTTGTCGAAAAGGAATCATCTTAACATTGAAATGTAGAAGTTCAAGTTGAAGAAAAAACAAGCGTTGATCCAGTAAATGTCACAACTCAAGAAGAAGACAAGCAAGCTCTAGAAAATGCAAACTTAGATGTTGCAGTTCAGACGATGAACGTTCTAAGTGAAGGTTTTGTAACCAACTCAATAACATCCTCGCCAAAAAAAAAATCAAAGAAGTCAAACCAAAAAGGTTCTCGATCGACATCCAAATCATGAGAGCAGACAACTCGACCAAGCTATGTATTCAGAACAGAAACAACAAGTTTTGAAGAATACTAATATCAGTAAAATCCGCTCAAGTGATAATTCATCACAAGTTGCCAGTCATCGTAAGTTTCCATAGAAGACTGATTTAGGATGGTCCAATCCATTCTCAGTGCGACAGTTTTGTTTGTCACTTAAAAGATCACATCAACTTGTATCGACTAGGATGACTGCTCCAAGACGAGAAGACATTTGTAGCAGGAAACGAAATCAAGCCTTTTCATCAACAAGATTTGAGAACAAAGCTTTTTGACGAGGAAGGCAATGTAATGTATAAAATAATATAAATAATGATTAATTAGTTAATTAATAGTTAGGTTGAAAGGCCATGTCTGATAAAGATATGACCTTTCGTGAAGAAGCACCTGTCTAAGTATATAAGAAGGCCACATTTGTAATTATTAATCATCTCATTCTTCATACCTTTTATATAATAATATTTGTATCCTCATGGATATTTTCATATTCTAAGTGTTCTGGAGTATTTAACTTGAGAAGGAACTTTGTTCGCTTCACCCTCGCCCAAATATTTGGATCTCACGGTGAGGAGTCCATAGAGGTAGAGGGTCCCTAAAATGTCTATTCAACCAACTTAAGTTGGAGGTGAATTTTAGTGATGCTTGGAGCATATAAGACCTAAAAGTAAATTAACATGAAAATGAAAATTCAACTTCAACTTGAAATATATTTGCTTTTCATGAAATAAAATGTAGTTTTACTTGATGCATCAAATTTGAGATTGTAGAGTGTGCTCAATGGTGAAGCATCAGCAAATTTGAAGTATGATTTCAAGCTAAATAAGCTCAAGTAAAGATGTTTGCATATTAGAAAAAAAAATATGAATTTGCTATGAAAGTAAATGCTCTTAAAACTTGTAGCAAATCAAAATGAATAGCTAGTGAAATGAATGAAATGCATGGTTGTGTTAATTGACCAATTAAATGATATGCATGCAATTTAAAGAGATAAAAAAATCACGTCACAAGTCCTCTCCAAAAGTGGAGAGATTGGGATGCCAATGGGTAAAACCCACACTCCCAAAATCACAAATTTTATTGGTTGTTAGAGGTAAGAGACTATGAAGCCTCCTATAAGCTCAAGGGAAACCTTTACAAATGAAACTTGAGGTCTTACACTTATCCTTGATGAGAAATTTCTGCAATTTAAAGACTCAATAGAAATCAGATTTTTACAAGTGAAGAAGACAGGCTAAGCCTCCACAATGCTCATGGCCAAGAGAGAGAGAAGAAGCCCGCGCCTTAACTGCCCACGACCAAAGGAAAAAGAGAGAGTCCACCTTGTTTGACATTAGAGCTCAAAGGTCCTGCAACAATTTGTTAGTAGTTTCTTGAAGGCAAATCCCACAAGTTGCTACAAGAAAACAAATTAGAAAAAGAAGACTACAAAAAACCAACCAAGTGTTGGACAAAGAAAAACACAAAATATTGCACAATAATCTACAAAGGGCTAAGTCAAAGAGGATGAGTAAAATATCCTCTTTGTCTAGCCATGCTTAAGCTCTTTAAATAGCAAAATATGATCCAATGAAGAACAATGAAAAGTAAAATATTTTTAAATGATTGCATGCATACAAACTATGTCCAAACGAATCCCTGCAAGACACTTTTTCGTAAGATAAACTATGAAAATGCAAATAACAAATGAGAGTTCTTTTGAAGGTGCTTCAAGAGTGGGTTGGTCTCCCAAATACTTCCCCTCACACTTGATCCAAAAAGAATTCTTCTACAATACTCAAGTCACACATTAGTCCATGTAGATTTAGATAAGCAAACAATGGGTGCAAGACACTTTTTCGTAAGATAAACTATGAAAATGCAAATAACAAATGAGAGTTCTTTTGAAGGTGCTTCAAGAGTGGGTTGGTCTCCCAAATACTTCCCCTCACACTTGATCCAAAAAGAATTCTTCTACAATACTCAAGTCACACATTAGTCCATGTAGATTTAGATAAGCAAACAATGAATTGAAACTTTTAGAAATTTACTTGAAAATAAATTAGAACTTTCAACCTCTAGAGTCTACTTTCCAATCAAATGCTAATACAAGATAGTTGTGCACTAGCAAATTCACAAGAATACATGGAAAATGAAATAACTCAAAGCATAGAAAAGATTATACCAATAGCTCCAAATGCACAATGCTCCAAAGGAAGAAAACCCATGAATGGACCCCCAAAGTCCTTTTATTGATATTTTTGAAAAGTATACAAAGTAGCAGCGCTTCCGCAAGCACAATAGCTCGTATCCAATGATACAATATGAGAGCCCATGGCTCCGTTATATAGAAAGTTGGGAGCAAATCCCAATGAAGCAGTGTTGATAATATCAGTATCAGCAAAATATTGGCGAGGGTCCAGAAAACATCTTATCGGCAAATATCGACGAAAATATCGGCAAAATATTAACAAATATCGGCAAGCAAAAAAAAACATTTTTTCGGAATTAGCCGATATTTTCAAAATTTGGTGATATTTGCCGATATTTTCCGATATTTGTCGATATTTGCCGATATTCTCAAAATATCGGTGATATTTTCAAATCTGTAAATATCGCGATATTTTCAGGTCGAAATATCGTTTCTTGGAAAATATCGCGATATTTGCGATATTTCGCGAAATATCGCCGATATTATCAGCACTGCAATGAAAAACCATATGCCAAGTGGTGAGAGGGAGGAGATCTCAATGCAAATTCGAATTTAATATGTGGAGCTCCATTGCCAAGTGTAAAAATCGGATTCTGGCAAGTGGACATCATTTTCTTCTTCCCTTATGTGCCAAATTCGAAGTTTATGATAGAATGACAAGTGTATATGGGTGGTAACCCATGTGGAGACAATTTTCCACAAAAATATCCACCAAATATTCTCCCAAATCCTCCCAAATATGCACTAACTTCACAAATTCAAATTTCCAAGTAAGCAGCTCTCATTTAATGCCGAAAATTCAATTTTATTTGAGCACATGTCTTTTCCTTGATTTTAGGAGTCCACATAACTTTGGGACTTCACTCTAACTCCTCCATAGTTTTCCACCTCATTTCCACCTCATTTAGCATTTGTGGATATTTATTTTTCTCCATTTATTTAATTTCAGGCTTAATTAATTGCTAGATTTCCCACCAAACTTAGGAAAAGTGGGTTCAAAACACATTTTTTACCCCTCAAAGTGTATCATAGTAGAAATTTGAGGGTGAGAGGTGTAATTTTGATTACTCATACCCCATACAACTTCTCTAGGCAACACTTATTACAATTCAATTACAATTTTTATTGCAATTTTTGACTTGCAGGAAATCTAAAAAATTAAAAAATCAATACCTAGAACTAACCAAATTCCACGATATTTTTTGTGTGATCTAGTATGGTAATATACATTGACTCTAGACACTAGGACTCACCCAAGGCCTCACCATCAAGTCGTACTCCAGCTTTGGGGTAAAATTGGAGGAAAAAACTCAATTAATTATTAACTCCTAGTAGGGAGATGATAATTAATCAAGTAAAAAAAAACCTCCCAGAGTAATAATCACTTGTTGGCAAGGTCCCAGGCTACCTAGGCCTATTACATACTTAATACTGACTCAAAAATCATCATTACTAGCATCACTTATTACAATTCCCCGCGGGGCATGGAATCTGGGTACAAGAGAAAGATGATTGGAAGTAGAAGTAGAGCTTAAAAACTCTGTTGAACTGATGATATCTGATGGTACATGTGTCTTATGGTTCATCCTTGGGCATGGAGTCTTCTCATTATCATCAGGTGCCACTCCAGTGGTCAACAAGTCTAAATGTGAAAATTTCTGAATACAATAATACAGAAATCCTACTGCAGTATATTGATTTACTTCTCCTACTTGTGATTAAATTATATAAGTTATTTTCGTAAACATATTCAGAAAATACCAAAGTAAACACAACTAGCAGCCTACACACATACAAATCATTTACTGAATTACGTTCATTCGACAAAGTGACACAGATTTTTCGGACAAATGTCCCCGGAAAAACCCAATGCGGGAAAACTAGTGTAGCAGATATGAGGGTTTATTATTATTAAGTAGAATCTGAGTACAACAAACCTCGGCACCTTACTGGCTAACCCGACAGAGAAAATAAGCTCTGCAGCAATACCTGTTGTTCTGGAGACTGAAGACTGGACTGATTCACACCCTCAAACGAGATTTACAGAACTCAGCCCTATTTTGCCTCTAGACACCCCAGCGCTGCTCTGAAGCTACATGCGTCAGCCCTACTAGCCTCTGCGTTGCTCAGAAGGGGATTTTGTAACCCCAGACTACGTGACGCAGTCCTTACGCTGCCCTGGATGGCTTTTGCATAACCCTAGAGGCCTCTTGTTGCCTCAGCGCTGCCCTTTCTGGGTCTGCATAGCGGCTGAAATCATTTGCGTTGCGTAGCGTCTACTTTCTCTACACTGCTCTGATTGCTGCTTCTGTGCCTCTTGCTAACTCTTGGCTCCGAGATCAGATCATCCCCTTAGCCAATACTACCCCTCGTTGCAGCGAAAACTCTTTTGGAAATTCTTAGCAAGCCCACCTTAGAATTCCAACTTAGTCTCTCAGCTCTGCGTCCGTGTGTGTGTCTCCAACTGACCCCAAGCCTTTCTCTTATACTTTTCTCGTTGACATATCAACCACTGTGATATAATCTCTTATCGATGGCTAAGATTAAAAGACTACTTGATCTGTGTCACTTAGAACATTTCATCACATGTGTTTAATTAATTCACTTTAATTTTTCTAATTCCCTAAGTAAGACTTAGGGTCCTCATTAAAAAAATTAATTATTTTAGTATCTCACATATTAGATGAAATTTCTCCAAACGCATTCTAGGTTTTGGAGGTCTTTTGTGTCTTAACCCCAACACAAAATTTCAAGGCTAGAGCACACCTGATGCTATCCCAACACTCAAAATCTCAACACTCCCTCTTAGCACGGAGTGTGCTCTAGTAATACATCCACACCATGTATCACAAGACCTCGGTATTGGTCTCTGCACTACTGATGCTTGGCCTGCTGCCCTCCATCCACTGCATTGCTACTTTCTGTATTGTTGCCCATGTCACTACCACTGACACTGCCACATTTGTACTACAACTCTCTCTCAAATTGCTGCATCATATTTCCCATAACACTGCCACTGCTAACTGCTACACTGCAACTCAGTTGCTGAGAAGTCAGCAACTGAAGGACTCCTACCCAAATGTTGACAGACAAGTCAGGCTGCACCTCATCACTGAAACTCCCTTGGCTACTGCTCTATGTTGTCTTCCTGAAGCCACCGCGCTGCTGCAGCTCTATACTGCGTGAGCACAGCCTCTCTGTGTTGTTGAAGTCCCATCATCCTCTGCATTGTTGCCTCTACGTCGTGGTTGCTTCTGCACTGCGCTACTCCCACTACAACATCGTAGCACAACCCTCTGCTTCACTGTGATCTTTTGCAACCATCTCCTACTTGTCCTGCTACTGTCTTAAGGCTCTCATAGCTCGTATGTGATCCAAGAGTTGGGTTTACTCAAGGATCCTGCCTCCTGATCTATAGCTGCTCTATAGATCTATATCACCCCACTTACGTGGCTCATGAGCACTCCTGGCTACATCATCATCACTCCCATCGTCCTTTGTTGTTGTTGCCTTGGATTCATAAGATCCTTTGTCCTTATTCTTAGGACAAGTGCTGGCGAAGTGTCCAAGTTCGCCAAGCATCGGACCTTGGATAGGTCCCTCTTCTTCTTCCATTATTTCCTTCGTTCCTTTGATGTAAGGGTTGCATCATATTCCTCTTCTTTCTTCACCTTCACAGTTCCGCTGCTACTATTTTGCCTCTTGGTGAATCTCCTGATTTCCTCCTGACAGAGGATTGCCCACATGTCTGCCCAGGATGGTAACACTGCCTTGTCCAATATGCTCTGGAAAAACATTTCGCACTCATCGGTCACTGCATTCAGGGCAGTCCTTACCAAGAGTCCTTCATCCAGAGTCCCACCCAGGGCAATCAATTGATATCGAATAGTCTGAAGTCGGAAAAGGAAGGGATCTATCTCCTCACCCTTCTGCATCTGGAACAGCCTCATCTAATTCTCTAGAAGCATTTTTCTTTGAACAGAGCTTCTTTGATACATCGTCTCCAAAGTGGTCCACATCTCATTTGTCGTCTTCTTCCCAGCAATATGTGGCACGACGTGATCTTTAACTCAATCCATGATCAAACGCTTAGCTCGCACTTGATTTTCATTGAATTTCTTCAGAGGATCTGGATCGGTAGGCACAACTAGGACATTCTCTACATGGTTCTTAATGTCATACTCATCCAGGACTGTCAATATCCTGGCTCTCCAGATGACAAAATTGGACACACCATCCATCCTGTCCTGATCTCTTAGTCCATGAGAGGTCGTCCACCTCAAATCTGATGGAACAATACTCTTCTCCCTCTTTCTACAGCAAAACTCAACAAAATGCTAGATCTGGGTTTCTTCGCGATTAGAAACCCTCTATAGTAGTTGCTCCCTTCTACAATTGATTTCCTTCCTGGAAATATTCAGCCAAATTCAACTGAACAGTTCTCTACAATCACCCTAATAATCGAATCTCAGATCTGTTTGGCGCAGATCTGCTGAGTAAATGTACTCCTCCCGCTCTTTGTCAACTTAGCTAGGCACAATTCTACACGGAAAAATCTCCACCACACCAGCAACTGCTGAAGAGCTGAAGCTCTACTTCGAGATCTCGGCAATAATTCTCAGCAACAAAAAAGAAAACAGGATTGCGTCCTCCTGGTTGGCCTCTACGTGAGTAGATTGGCCCAGCGCAACCTCTACATAGCACAGGCTGCTCATGCATCCCTCTGGAAGGCACTGCGTTGTCTCTGCGTCACCCAGATGGGACTGCCTCAGCCCCTGCATAGCCTCTGCTGGGACTGCATCCTCCTGCTGCCGAGCTGCCCTCTCCAGATTTTTGTTACTTCAGCTGCTACCCTGGAGAAAATGTCTTTAGTTGATTTGTTGGAGATTCAGCTTGATCTGCAACCTGGCTCTGATACCATGTGAAAATTTCTGAATACAATAACACAAATCCTACTGCAGTATATTGATTTACTTCTCCTACTTGTGATTTAATTATACAAGTTACTTTCAAAAAAATATTCAGAAAATACCGAAGTAAACAAAACTAGCAGCCTACACACATACAAATCATTTACTGAATATTACGCTCATTCGACAAAGCGACAGATTTTTCGAGCAAATGTCCCAAGAAAAACCCAATGCGGGAAAACCGGTGCAGCAGATATGAGGGTTTATTATTATTAAGTAGAATCTGAGTACAACAAATCTGGGCACCTTACTGGTTAACCCAACAAAGAAAATAAGATCTGCAGCAATACCTGATGTTCTAGAGACTGAATATTAGACTGATTCACACCTTCAAATGGGATTTACAGAACTCAGCCTTGTTCTGCCTCTAGAAATCCCAGTGCTACTCTAAAGCTGCCTGCGTCAAACCTGCTAGCCTCTGTGCTGCTCAGAAGGGGGTTGCGTAACCCTTATGCTGCCCTGGATGGCCTCTGTGTAACCTTGGAGGCCTCTTGCTACCTCAGCGCTGCCCTTTCTGGGCCTGCGTAGCACCTACGTAGCAACTGAAATCCTCTGCGGTGCATAGCCTCTGCTTCCTCTGTGTTGTTCTGATTGTTGCTTCTCTGCCTCTTTCTAACTCTTGGCTCCAGGATCAGATCATCTCCTTAGCCAATACTACCCCTCGCTACAACCGAAACTCTTCTAGAAATTCTTAGCAAGCTCTCCCTAGAATTCCAGCTTAGTCTCTTAGCTCTGCCTCCGTGTATGTGTCTCAAACAGACCCCAAGCCTTTCTCTTATACTTTTCTCGTTGACATATCAACGACCGTGATTTAATCTCTTATCGACGGCTAAGATTAAAAGATTGCATGATCCACGTCACTTAGAACATTTCATCACATGTGTTTAATTAATTCACTTTAATTTTTCTAATTCCTTAAGTTAGACTTAGGGTCCTCATTAAAAAAGTTAATTATTTTAATATCTCACACAGTAGATGAAATTTCTTCAAACGCTTTCTGGGTTTTGGAAGTCTTGTGAGTCTTAGCCCCTCCACACAATTTCAGGGCTAGAGCACACCTGATGCTACCCCAACATTCAAAATATCAACACTAAACTATTTCATGTTTAATGGATTAATAAAAACAAATTCTCTCATGGAATAAGTAAATTAAATTGAGAATCTGTTACTTGGAAAATCAAACCTCTCTCTTGGACTAAAATTGTAACTTCACACTTAAGAGAATGCAACTCTCCCTCTCTAATTCAATGTATGGCGAAAGTATAACTTCTCCTCATTAAATGCACTTGTAACTCCTTCATTCAATTCAATTTGTAACTCTCACCAAATATTCTCTCATGTCTAAGTGTAAGTCTCTCTCTCTCTCTCCCTAATTCGAATTGTAACTCCTCAAGACAAATGTACCTCTTTCTCTATTCTTGATATGAGTTACACTTCTCCTCAAGTAACTCCTCCCTCATGGAATTCAATTCCCCTATTATTGGCTCAAGGAATGAATTCATTTTGTAACTCCTCTCCTTTGTCATCTATTTAAGCAAGAGCAAGTTAGAGTTGAGAGTATCATGTTCATTGTGAAAAAAAAGAGCTAGAGTTGAGTGTGCGCAAGAGAAGTGTGAGAGCAAGTGAAAGGTATGCGCAAGGGAAGAGTTGGAGCAAATGTGAAAGACAACATCTAATCAAGAGAAGGAGAAGATCTTCAAGCAAAGAGCAAGAGCACTTCAGCTGCAAGTTGATCAAACATTGGTGACTTTATTCATTCTCATTCTCTCTCTCTCTCTATACTTTGTTGAAAATTTGAAGAAATCTAATAGAAAAATAATCATTTGGGTTTTACCCTTGTGGGTTTTGCCCTGGTCCTTGGACCTAACTCTCAGTGTCTCATATTTGTGTTTGGTTGTCTTCATATGATCCTTAAGTTTATGTTCTATCTATAATTGTTAATCTGAAAAGTTGTGAAGAAGAAATCTGCATTCTAAGTAATCGTAACAACATAGTACATTCAGTTTTCTGCAAAGTACATTCAGCGTCCTGCAAAGTACATTCAGTTTCATTCAGTTTTTTACAAAGTACATTCAATTTTCTGCAAGTACATCTAGTTTTCTACATAAAACTTTCAAGTTTCTGCAAAGAATTTTTAAATTTCTGCATACAACTTTCATATTTTAACAACAACAACCTTTTGTTTGTATTCAATGTCGAGAAAAAGAAATAGTGGGCCACACCTTATGTTACTGTCTAAGTGTCACAACGTTTTGGGCATGGTTTCAAACATAACACAGTCACTTGTTCACAATCCCCTTTTTGACTCAAACTTTATTACATTTTTACTTTGGTTTTCTTTGTTTCCTATCCTTGTGGATTCTCCAGGCACTACATCATCGCTTTCTACCTGTTGAACTTTCGATTTCCATTGACCCACTTTAGTCATCCATGGACATTAGTATAATTTTATTTCATTTCTAGGAGCAAGATTTGTCCATGCATTGCAAATGATAATATTTTTTCTATGCTTTAACAAAATTGAATAGTTTCAGATGAAAGATATCATAAAACGATGGTTTAAGTTCCCAATTTTTTCTATATAAAACAAAAAGAAAAAGACAGGATTACCTTGCAGCATGTGACAACAGCTTTCTCCAGAATGGACTACCATTTAAATTTGATGCCTTACCAATAATGATTAAATGGTGCCGAGCTCTTGTAAGAGCTACATTCAGACGATTAGGTGAAGACAAAAAACCTAAGCCATTTGTTCGACAGCAAGACCTGCAAAATAATGCCACAGAAGAAAAAGAAAAACTTAGTAAGCCACAAATTATTTAGGCTCTATTGTCAATGTAAGTTAGTAAGTAGATTAATGGGGCAATAAACAAGAAACATGCTTGCAAAAAAAAATGCTAGACGTACTACACCCTCTAAATTGTTGGATCATCTTGTTGCTTGCTTTTTGTTTGTTAAGCTAAGATAGAAAAACAAAGAGGGATAAAAACATCGAATATGAAATGAATTTGAAAAATATTGACACTAAACAACAAATAAAAGATATTTGCAAACATAAAGCTTAGGCATTCTTACAATATAATAATATTTTTTTCCATTCCTTGAAATGCATCAACTGTTGATATCTGTACTTCCGCACCTAAATATCCATGCTTCTTAAAACTATCATCTTCACATCCGATTGAAGCATATTTTTTTGATCCCTGGCACTCCAAGTCTTTGGTAGGTTTAACTTTTAATGTATTTCTTTTCTTTATTTTAAAACTGCAGCCTTCAGAGAGAAGCTCCTGGACAAGATTTGCCTGCAAGAGAGAAATTACAGTTGCTAATAAACCTATTATTTTATATAATATCATATTTCTCATTTCTTTTAACCCACTACAGGAGTGACAGATGTGTGAAAGAGAACTATGAAAACAGAACATGTACCTGTGATTTGTAAAGAACAATTACGCCAATTTGATATCCAGGAATACCATACTCTAACATCATTCTGATCAATTCACAAGCCATTTTCGCTTCATTTAGATTGCTGTAACTCTTTAAAGAGTCCTTTATCTCACTGCCATGAATGCAGGTATCCCAAAACAACAGAGGTGGCATTCCTGACAAAAGAGGAGGCCGGTCAATCTCCCTGCAAAACAATGGCCACAAGCTCTTAACATATGTGATCTGATTTGTTGGATCTATAATATGTTTTGCTGAAAACTGGAATAATATTTGCATACACTATAATTAGTGAATGATTTTCAGCAAAAAAATAAGACTACAATAGGAACGAGCTTTAATCAACAGGTTTCAAAATTTATACTGATAAGAGTTTTTCGATAATTCTACCTTTATTTCCATTGTATGCAATCCCGACGGTGTTAGTATTTTTTCAAATGACCTAGATGATGGTCCATATTAATGCTAGTACACAACTAGGTAAACCCAAAAATGTTAAACGTAAATTCATTAACTCTAGCTGAGATTTCAATTCTTAGAATTGTGGATAAGCTTTTGCACTGTAAACAGTAGAATTATCAGCGTCATCCACTCTCCAGCACAAAATGTTTTTCAGTCCAATGGTAACCTCTTGTTTGAAAAAAAAAAACAACGAACTTTGTATATTTGTGCCATCTATCATGTCCCATACACACAATATGATGGAGGTGTCACATTCCTTCCAAAATCTTTGTGCGCCTCTTTTTTAACATTTGACAACTGGAGCTAAGTCTCCATTTCAGTTTGGTACTATTTAGAGTTTCCTATACCCAATCTCTGCATTGGGTTTTTGTAACGATGAGAACATCAGCATCAATAAAAAAATTGCCAGGTATCATGAACTCAGGACATCAAAACACTGGAGAAATTTTGGGCAAAAGATTAAAAAATACAAAATATATTCACTTTTCAGGAATTGGCAAAAATCAAGATTTTAAAAGGCAATTTTTTCATTTTGGAAAGAACATTAGAAAAAATTGCAGCGTTGCCAATATATCAGCGATTTTCACAATGCTGACCTTTTGGAAAGCAATCTTGGAAGATTAATTGTTTATATATAGACAAATAACCAAGTTGATTGACATTCTTAGCATTATTAGCAGGCATTCAATAAATGGAACTTGCATGAAGCATATAATAACTTAAATTTCTTATTAGCATGGAACAATTTCCCTTTTTTTTGTTTTTGACTAGAGAAATTAGCAATCAGGCCAGGCTCATACTCATATGACAGGGTCGATTCTGACCACTACCACTATAATCCCTAGGTGAAACACATGCTGTTGAGTTTTCTAGAGCGTTGGGGTAGCATCGGATGTGCTCTAGCTCCCAAAATTTGTGGAGGGACTAGAGTACATGAGATCTCCAAGACCCAGAAAGGGATTTGGGAAATTCCATCCAATTTGAGAGATAATTAATTAATTAATATTTTTAATTAAGGACCCTAAGTCTAACTTAAGAAAATTAAAATATTAAAGGTAATTAATTAAAACATGTGATGGAAATGACTCAAGTCACACGGATCAAGCTTTCTTTTAATCTTAGCCATCGATTCAAGATTAAATCATGGTCATTGGTTTCCCAACAAGAAAGTATAAAGGAAAGGCTTGGGGTCAGTTGGAGAACACACACACACGGAGGCAGAGCACTGAGACTAAGCTGAAATTCTAGGGCAGGGTTTGCTAAGAATTTTCAGAAGCATTTCAACTGCAGAGAGGGATAGTATTGGCAAAGGGGATGGTCTGATCCCAGTGCCAAGAATCAACAAGAGGCAAAGAGCAACAACCAGAGGCAGCGCAGAGAAGCAGAGGCATCAGCAACAATTACGCAGCAGTTGCGCAACGCAAAGAGCAGCTTCAACTGCACAGGCCCAGAAAGGGCAGTGCTGGGCAGCAGGAGACCCTCCAGGGTTACACAGAGACCCTTCTAGGGTTGTGTAGGGTCTACGTCACCCATTCTGGGGTTACATAGCCCTCTCTAGGCCAATGCAGAGGCTGACAGGGTTGACGCACGGGCTTCATGGGCACCGCTGGGGTTTCTAGGGCCATAATTTGGCTGAGTCTTGTAAATCCCGTTTGAGGGTGTGGATTAGTCAAATTTTTGGTCTCAGAACATCAAGTTAGCTACAAATCTATTATTTTTCTCCGTCGAGTTAACCAGTAAGGTGCCCTAATTTGTTGTATTCAGAAACTACTTAATAATATTAACCCTCCAGCAGCCAGAAGATCAGTTTTCCTGCATTGGGTTTTTCCGGGAATAGTTGTCAAGAAAATCTTGTGTGTCACTTTGTCTATGTGCATGTATTTATGTTTTAGATATGAATCGATGAAAGTCTGTTATGTGTTTACTTCGATGTTAATATGAATATTTCAGCATCAATAACTTGTTTAAGTAGGAGAAGTATAAACAGATCTCACAGTAAATTTCTGCATAAAGTGATTTCAGAAATTTTCACATGGTATAAGAGCGATTGCAGATCTAGCAGGATCACCAACAGAAGACTGAAGATTTTTCGCTACAGAAAGCAACAAAGAGAGCAGTAGCAGCCACAGAAAGCAAGATCTGAAGGGACAACACATCAACAGAGGAAGCAGAGCCACGCAAAGGCCAAAGTGACGCAGTCCTAAGCAGTCTCCACGCAGGCCCACGTACTTATTGTGCAGAGGCAGCGCAGAGACAGTGCTGGGACTGTCTGCTCACGTATAGTCCAGCTAGGGTGACGCAGATCTAAATTCGTGTTGATTCAAAAGTGCCGGAAAAGTGCTGCAGAACTTCAGAAGTTGCTAGTGGGGTTAAATTTCGGAAGATTTAGAATTTAGCCTAAGCACTAGGTGACAAAGAATGGGAGGAGATCAACTTCTCAGAGGGCTTCTAGCCAAATAAATCTGCAGATCGATCAGAGGATCGAAGTGAGATGTTTCGTTGTTGATTTGGCAGATTTCCAAGAGAGGAAATCAGTTGTCTGAGGTAGCAGAGGGTGCCTTTTTTTTCGCCAAGGACCCTAGATCTGAGCTTCAGTAGAGAAGCGAGGAGAGGAAGATTTGTTCTGACAGAGTAGATCTGAGCAGATGGCACTTCATGGACTACGTGATCAGGATGGTTGGACGGCCTATCCAACTTTGCAGTCTGGAAGGCTAGAATCCTGGTAGTCATGGAGGCATACGGTCTAAGGGACCATGAAGAAGTCCTGGTCACGCCGACCGCTGTAGATCTCCTGAAGAAGCATGAGGAAGTTGCGGCACATTCCAAACATTTCATAATAGATGGGGTTAAGGATCATATAGTTCCACACAAAGCCGAAAAGAAAACGGCCCATGAGATGTGGAAAGCCTTAACAACCCTATCTGAAGGGAAGTTTGTCCAGAGGAGAATGCTTCTGGAGAATCAGCTGCGATCATTCATGATGACCAAGTGAGAAGAAATAGAGCCCTTCCTTTTCAGATTACATGCAATCAGAGATCAGTTGTCTACCATGGGAGCAAAGGTGGAGGATGATGTGATGGTAAGGACTGCACTCAATGTGGTCACAGAAGAGTGGGAAACCTTTGTCCAAAGTGTCTTGGGAAGAGCGGACCTTCCTGACTGGGACAATATGTGAGCAATCCTTCGTCAAGAAGAACTCTGCCGATTCACCAAGAGGCAGTACAACACGGGATCCAGTAAAGTAAAGAAGGAAGAGGAAGAAGATGCTACCTTGGCATCAAAGAGGCAGCAAGGGAAGAAGAAGCGTGATCTATCCAAGATCAAGTGTTTCCAGTGTGGCGAACTAGGACATTTCATCAGCAATTGTCCACAGAAGAAGAAGGACAAGGAAGCTTCTACTTCCAAGGTTGTTGTGGGGGACGATGGGTCAGAAGATGACGCTGCCATGAGCGCTCATGGACCATGAAAATGGGGCAACATGGATTTGTAGAGCAGCTACAGAGTGAGTGCGAGATCCTTGAGCAGCTCATCTCTTGGATCACATCTAAGCTACGGGAGCCTTAAGACAGTAGCGGGACAAGTGGAGCAGTAGGTGAAGAGAATCACGAATGGAGCAGAGATGGAGCTAAAGGCTGAAGGGAGCAACGCATTGCAGATGCAGCAGCAGTGTAGCAGTAGCAGCGCATGGGGCTGATGTGACTTCAGTAGCGCAGAGCAGAGCTACTTACACAGAGCAGAGTTGTAGTAGTGTAGAGGCTTCAGGAGGACAGTGCAGTGCAGCAGCAGCGTAGTGAATTTCAGTGCAGAGGCTAATGTGACTTCAGCAGCATAGAGGGAGTCTGCTTACGCAGTGCAGAGTTGTAGTTGTGCATCATCATCCAGATGTCAGCACAACAGTCTATGGAGCTTCAGTGATGAGGATGTAGCTCAACTAACTTGTCTATCAAAGATTGAGCAGGAGTTTCAGTTGTTTCTCTCAGCAACTGAAGCTACAGTGCAGCAGTTGGCAACACGGTGCAGCAGATTGAGAGGGAGTTGCAGTACAGATGTGGCTGTGGCGGTGGCAACGTCATGGGCAGCAGTACAGAATGGCAGCAATAGCACAGTGATGAAAGGCAGCAGGTCCAACATCAATGCAGACTCCAGAGACCCACACCAGAGATCAGTGCAAAGCTTCAGAGTGAAGCAGAGTTGTACTAGAGCACATTCCTCGCTAATAGGGAATGTTGAGTTTTCTTGAGTGTTGGGGTAGCATCGGATCTGCTCTAGCTCCCAAAATTTGTGGAGGGACTAGAGTACATGAGATGTCCAAGACCCAGAAAGGGATTTGGGAAATTCCATCCAGTTTGGGAGATAATTAATTAATTAATATTTTTAATTAAGGACCCTAAGTCTAACTTAGGAGGTAATTAATTAAAACATGTTATGGAAATGACTCAAGTCACACGGATCAAGCTTTCTTTTAATCTTAGCCATCGATTCGAAATTAGATCATGGTCGTTGGTTTCCCAATGAGAAAGTATAAAGGAAAGGCTTTGGGTCAATTGGAGAACACACACAAAGAGGCAGAGCACTGAGACTAAGCTAAAATTCTAGGACAGGGTTTGCTAAGAATTTGCAGATGTGTTTCAGCTACAGAGAGGGGTAGTATTGGCAAAGGGGATGGTCTGATCCCAGTGCCAAGAATCAGCAAGAGACAAAAAGCAGCAACTAGAGGCAGTGCAAAGAAGCAAAGGTAGCAGCAGCAGTTACGCAACAGCTGCGCAGCACAGAGAGCAGCTTCAACTACGCAAGCCCAGAAAGGGTAACGCTGGGCAGCAGGAGACCCTCTAGGGTTACGTAGAGACCCTTCTAGGGCAGCGTAGGGTCTGCGTCATCCATTCTGGGGTTATGTAGCCCTCTCCAGGCCAACGCAAAGGCACACAAACGCTGACAGGGCTGACGCATGTGCTTCATGGGTAGCGCTAGGGTTTCTAGGGCCAGAAATTGGCTGAGTCCTGTAAATCCCATTTGAGGGTGTGGATCAGTCAAGTTTTTGGTCTCGAAACAGTAGGTTAGCTGCAGATCTATTATTTTTCTCTGTCGGGTTAACCAGTAAGGTGCCCAGATTTGTTGTATTCAGAAACTAATTAATAATATTAACCCTCCAGCAGCCAGAAGACCGGCTTTCCCGCATTGAGTTTTTCTGGGGACAGTTGTCTAGAAAATATTGTGTCACTTTGTCTATGTGCATGTATTTATGTTTTAGATCTGAATTAGTGAAAGTCTGTTATGTGTTTACTTCGATGTTAATCTGAATATTTCAGCATTAATAACTTGTTTAAGTAGGAGAAGTATAACCAGATCTAACAGTAGAATTTCTGCATAAATTAACATTCAGAAATTTTCACACAGGCACCCCCACACATGGCTCATCGGTTAACGAGGGGGATTTTAACCTTGGATCTACTTTACATAATATTCCATAACAAAACCGTTGCCAATTGAGCTGCCCCATTGGGGACTGCAAAGAGAAATTTCGTAATAAATGTATACTAAAGTATATACAATCACTTTTTCCATGTAACCAAGCATTCTATCCTCCAGCATGTAGGCAAAGGAAAGATATTCTTCAGGGTTCAAGGTCATTCAGCAACAAGGCTCGAAGTCGTTACAACAATATGTTCAACATAAGCTTATCATGTCACTTGTGGGAATTTAACCTTGGTGGGGAGGATAATAATCATTCCTCCCAACCACCCAAGAAAAACCCAATTGACAAAGTATATATAATCATTTATTTGCTTTCTCTCGTAATTCCAATATTTCAGACAAAGGGGCATAGAGTTGGAAAGATGATAATTCATGCTGAGGAATCAGAAGATGGTAGTGAAACCTTCCTTTTCAATGCCTTTGTATTATATACAAACAGATATATTAAAAAAAGTTCCAAAATTTGTCACTGTATATAAAAGTAGATCAACTTTTTCACAGATCTAGCCTAAAATAGACTATCCTTTATTGCGAAAAATAATTCTTGCATTATTCAAAAACAAACAAATGTAAATAAAAAAGAGGAACCATCTACCTTGCTGCAGCCAAAACCAAAATAAGGTCAAAATCAACCTTGATAAAAAGGCCCTTAAAAATCCCTCATCCCTAACTTGAATGGCCAAATTATCAAATGCCACTTTTTAAAAGACTCTTCAAACCCTACCCTCCACTAAAAAACACACAACAAATCATCCAAATAGCATACAAGCCCATGATTTGGATACAATACTTGAGATCACAATAGTGGCTGAACACAAGGGATCTGCAATCCCCAAGTAAGGCAGCATACCAATATATGGTTCCTTGAAGAATTGAACCAATTTTGACAGGGAAATCTTCTGACACTTCTTAACAAATGGGTATTCCCAAAATGTATGCAACTGTTCTTGGTCTCCTGCAGTATAGACACTTATCTGGGCAACCTTGACATGGTAGGAAAGCCTTGCTAAATTACCAAACATGAAAAAATTCCAATATTTTGTACAACCAGACAATGGTAATCCTGGTGATCAATGAAACTCATTTGTGATTATGAAAGTGCCCATAACTATGTTCATTCTCTAGGAAAGCCAGGTGATGGGATAAGCATATTTTATATTGCTAGGCTTTGTAAGGAACAATGGTCCTGCAAAACCATTAGAAGTGTTCAAACCATTTATGAATTAACCCAAACCCTATAACTGAGGAAGATTTATCAATCACAAAACTTTAGCTATAACGTCCAATTAGTTCGACATCAAATATGCGTGATGAATTTGAAGTCTTATTGGGGGTCATCTTTAGATTATATTACTTCAAACCAATATTATCAGAACAGAACCAAAACCAGCTAAAATAGCCGGCTGGACCAGTTCTGGGGGTTTCCTGAGCAAAACTGACCCCTCAGACCAGATATAACCAATTTTGGTCCAAACCAGTCCAGAAATGTGACACCCATAGTACATGACAATACTCTATTTGTAGTTGTTAGTTAATTGTTGTGATGCGTCTTGTGATGATTGAATAGGAGACAAATTGACAATATTACCCTTTTCAAGATTAATCCTATTCACGACAATTGTGGTTGAGATTTAATAAGGATGGCTTATATTACAGCATTAAAGTATATATGTTTACTCAATGAATATCATGAGCACTTCCTTGATGGCATATATCAAGTTATCAACCATATCTTTAATAATAGTGATAAGCATTGATTCTTACCCTCACAATGGTATATATGTATCCCTGACGTTATACACCTTTTTATGATGAACTTGGTTCACAACTATGTTGCATGAAACGCCAAAACATTTGGGAGTTTCTGAAATGGGTACATTTAGAAATGTCACCTCCCAAAAATGGAAACATTGATTAAAATGTCATATATATATATATATATATATATATATATATATATATATATATATATATAACACATTATCCTGCAAGAAAAAAAAGGAATAAGACCCATAGATGACAATTTAGTGTTGAAAATGGGCAGCTTCGGTTCAAATTTCATCAACAAAATAATGGAAGAAAACTCATTTTTACAAGTTTGACCAAGTCGGCCCAGAGATGGACAAGTCAGCCCAAGCGGAAATCACCCCTTCTAAACCACATATAAATAAGTGATCGTTAGAGGTCATTTTGGCAACTCACCACATCACACATTCATCTCTGAAATTGTAGAGCGATTTCACATGTGCGAAGGAGAAGGAGGCTTCTTTCTGTTTGACCAGTGTTGACTCTCTTTGACTTGAGCTAATACAGATCTGCTTTGATCGAATTCTTGACAAACTTGGAAGGCTGAAATTGCAGGAGACTTTGACCAAATCTTTGACTCTGTTCTGGGCAGATTTTCTGAGGTTGACCACACTGTTTCACTAGGATTTGACTGCCGGGTTGACTGCCATCTTTGACTGAAAATTGCAGGACTGTTTTGACCAAGTTTTGACTTTTGAAGGAAGCCGGAATTGTAGATTGACTGACTTGGGTTGACCAAAGTTCTGTCCTCATTTCTGGCTTGTTGACCTGCATTGACCATAAGGTTTGACTCTCACAGTTCACCGAGAGTTGCATGAGGTTGACCGAACTTCCACAGGCTGAAATTCAGCCCTCTTTTGAAGGCTGTTATCTTTGACCAGAGTTGACATTTCTCTCTCTCATTGGATTGATTTTAACTTGGTCAACTTGGATAGTCAAAGATTGGACTTTGACTGGCTACTGGATGTACTATTGAACAATGTATTTCATGTTGAACATTGATTGACTAACGAAGAAGAAGAAGAATTGATTTTTGGGTTTTCCCCCTTGTGGGGTTTTGCCCTCATCTCTGACTTAAATTTTTGTGTTTCATTGTGCTTGGCTATCTTCTATTGTGCATTTATTGTTTACTATTCTATCTATAATTGCCTAACTGTTACTGGGGTGAATGAAATTGTTTTAATTGATTATAATAGCATAGAACACATGTGAAAAATTAGTATGGTATTAGAGCTTAGGTGAACATTGGGTGAGCATTGGCCTTTGGAGACCAGAGAACACCCCTTTGAGACACTCTTCTAGCTAATTGGTGATCTACTCTCTTGGACAAGATGACTACCTCCTACTTCAAGATTGAAAAGAAGTTGAATGATGCCTCCAACTTTACAACATGAAGGGCTAGATTGGAACTTACCCTTGAAGAGAATGATGTGATGGAGTATGTGCAAGGCCAAGTAGTTCAACCTCCTGTGAATGCCAATGCAAGTGTCAAATCCAAGTACAAGAAGGGTGCGATCAAGGCCAAGATGATCATCATTGACTCTCTTAGAGACCATCTCATCACCTATGTGTCCAAGTTGAAGAAGTCAAAAGAGATATATGACAAATTGATTGGGATGTATGAGGTCAACAATCTCAACCAAGTCATTTCCTGGAAGAGTCAACTCCGTGACATCAAGATGTCCAAGTTTGAATCTACAACAACCTACTTCATGAGGATCTCTCAAATAAGAGATCAAATTCACTCTATTGGAGAAGTCATACCTGATAGAGAGTTGGTGCAGATGACCCTTGGAGGACTCCCCATGTCTTGGGAGACATTCATTACAAGTATTAGTTGTAGAAAGGAGCTCCCTTCATTTGATGAGCTTTTGGGCAATTGCACTCAAGAAGAATCCAGGCTCATTTCCAAAGGAAGAATTCAAAGACAAGAAGGACAACCTACAACCTTTGCAACCAATGTCGAGAAAGGAAAAGGGAAAGGAAAACCTTTCAAATGGAAGCCAAAGAATCCAGCTCCAACATTCAACCATAATAGAAGGACATGTCCAAAGTCCAATGCTACAGATGTGATAGATTCGACCACATTGCCCGAGATTGTCTCGATAGAAGAAATGCTCAAAGGCCCATCAACAACAACAACAACAATGGCAACAACAACAACTTCAACAATAGAAGTAGAAGAGGAGGTCCTGTTGCTTGTTACCACAAAATATAGTAGGCCCTGGAAAGGGAAATCCTATAAGACAAGAGTTAGAAAAAGTGCTAACAATTGGGTAGAGTCCCAATGTCACCTCAGCCAAAATCCCCTACTCTTTAGCGACTTTCAAAGATGGGAGGAGCCTCAGTAGGAGGGAGATCACTTAAAAATTAAAATAGACATGCTAAGTATAAGGCACAAAGTGATCAAATTGGAGCCCATTCAAGAGAGAGACTCAATAATGGTTCAAGGTTTCAAAGAAGAAAAACACTCTCAAAGAAAGGCCCTAGAAAGAAGGCTCAAGACCTAGGGCTTCGAGATTTTTTTATTGTGATAGCCTAATAGGTTTTCACAAGATCAAGGCCCCAGAGAAAAGGCTTCTTACGATATACTTCAACAAGTACTAATCTCATACAACCTTCAAGGAAGCCCTCAAGTTGAGGGGAAAGAACTAAGGTTACCCTTTTGAAGCAACACCTAGGGCAAGAGATTTTATGGATGAAATTTGCGTGCATTCCCACCAAACTTGGAGCATAGGTAGCCTAGATCCTAAGCTTGATGTTTAAGCTCTCAAATCACCAAAAATCCTCATCCCTAAAATTTCGATGCAAGCCCTAGAATTTCTCCCTAGCCTTAAAACGACCAAATTTTAAGAGGAAAAATTATGGATGAAAAGTAGAGATGAACACCAAGGACATGGATTAGTGCCTTGGCCTTTGGGCATATGGAGTGTAATGACCCAACTCGAGTTATAGGGAACATAGAAATATTAGCATGCATATGATAGCTACATATGCATGTATCACATGTACTGCACTAGTATATGCACTAATCAATTATGAAAAGTCTCAGTGTAGGGTAATGAGTGAATTATTGAAGTATTGAGTAAATACCTAACTCATCAGGATATAATGAATGTATTGTGAGGTAAAATTTATACCTACCACTTTCATAATATAACTAATATATTGTTCAAAAGAAAGTAAAAGCATTGACTTATGTAAATAAAAGATGATATTTGATAAAATCCAAAATATTTACTAAATGATGATATTTAATAATAAATCCAAGATATTTCAGGAATCCAAGATATTTATTGAATAAAAATATTTTAATATATATCTAAGATATTTATTTAAAAGAGGATATTAATAAATATCTTGAAAGGGGATTTGACTAAGATATTTATTAAAAGAACATATTTTAATAAATATCTTGAAAGGGGATTGGACTAAGATATTTTAATAAATATCTTGAAAGGGGATTTGACTAAGATATTTATTAAAAGAGGATATTTTAATAATTATCTTGAAAGGGAATTTGTGTATAAATGGAGAATAGCGAGAAACTTGATGGGCATGGGTGAGTGAGGTGGGAAAACTGACCCGGATGCTATCAGAGGATTTCTAACTATGGGAGACCTAAGCAATGAGTTCTAACATAGTCATAGAATGATCTTGATTGTTATTGGAGTTTTGGGCACAGGGGCCAGAAGACTTGTCTTCTGGATCTGGGGACTGGAGAGGTTGACCCCAGATAGGCTGGGAGGAAAATGGTGGTTTGGTAATGGGAGCGAGAGCCATGGCGGGTCAGAAACATCTTCAAACACGATTCCAGGTAAGTATTCAACGGTGAATTGATATATTATCTTTCAAAAATTTCACGCTAGATTGTGTAGTATCAATTTTGTTAATGATTGTTAATTGAGAGAATTTAGGGCTTTACACATGGTATCAGAGCACAGTTTTAAACTCTGCGGGACCTTATTGGCCCTGCACAAGTATTTACAGTCCCCAGTCCTTGACTTGAAACCATGAACAACATAGAATTAGAATGACATACTCATAAAAAATGCACGAATTGTTTAAACACTAAGCCAAACCAAATATGAGAAGTCATGCCGGTGGTTGTTTCCAATAGTGGGTAGTGAATATAAGAGGCAGTCTGTTAACAGTGAAATTCCCTTAGGCATATTTAGTGCTAAAGTTTTTGCACATTCATTAGTATATCTTTTGGTTCCAAAATTTGATATCACGATAAGTTCTATTTCAGAAATTTTCAGATTAGTATGCGGTGGGCACCATGTTCAGTGCTTCTACAGGAGCTTTTAGTCAGACCTCAATGCTAATTTTATCAAGTATCCCATGCATCCATGTTACATGCAATCTGCCAAGATGCTTCAAAGTAAGAGATACCCAACGCTTCAAGTAATCCAATGACAATCAATTACTGCACTGACGATTATTTAAAAAATGTAGCCAATAGTCAAATTAGGGAGTGCCATTGACCATTCAACAAGAGAAATGATAATTACATCAATATCCTTATATTTAGAATGATAAAGACTATTAAAAGACAAATGATGTAAACAAGCTGCTTAGGAAGATACTCCTTATCCAATATTGTCACTCCTATGGATCAGTGAAGGCACTTAGAGCCACGCAAGCATTCAGATCTTAAATAATCAGAAAGCAATTTAAAATTAACCCCCTAAGCAAGATCAGCAAATAAGATAATAGTGAGTAATGGCTATAGAGCAACACACAATGAAATTTCTTTATAATAAATCAATCCATAGGACAGCAAAGAAGAATTAGTAATTTTGCCAAGAGAAACCTAGTATCTAATGCTTATGAGTGAAAGAGAGATTTTAGCAATGCAATAAGATTTTATGACATTAATGAGTGACCCCAGAACACCGGTAAGCTACTCAAAATATGCTCAAAATCAATCATTCAAGATGGAAGCAATTAAATTCACCAATCTTCAGATATCATGGTGATACTTAAAAGACAGCCAACGATGTTCTAAGATACTCAGAACACCAATGTCAGGGTTGTCAATGCCCTTCAGAAAATAGTCAATTAGATTTGTATTCCCTCAATGAGTTAATGGAAACACTTAGGGCCTTACAAATCACTGAAACCACAAAATATCACTGTAATTACATAACTGCGTCCAACCACAGTACTAATGGATTAAATTTCAATTCGGTTAATAGGCTTTAAATCTCTTTGAGTAGGGCCACTTGCAATATTCAGATTTCTAAAGAGAAATTTGGGACAACAGTAGGATAGTTAAGCTTCAGTGAGTCTCAAAAGTCCCAAATTGTTACTCCTTGTAAGATAAATTAAAAGGGAAAATGACATTGGTAAATGCTCAAGAAATTATTATGCTTTCAAACATTTACAAATTTCAAAATTTGACCTCTGGATGCAATGAGTGTAGATGCCTCATAACGGCTTGCAGACCTATTCCAGATTTTTCAATTTACTTATTGATTTATTTGGAAATGTCTTAATTGAATGAAGCTCAAGACAAAGCGATAACGATTTTGCGTCTACAAACGGATCTGCAGAAAACTATCGAGGATGAGGATTATGTCTATGCTGCTGAGTTGTGCAATAAAATTTCCAGGCTCGAGGCAGAGTCTTTGGCAACAGCTGTGATATTTCTGTCACCTGAGCTCTCACTGTCCGTTCTACTCATTTCCATAACAATTCCGCGTTGTCAATGGTTCACTTGAAATGGCCCCGAGAATGAGCCAGGTAATCCCGCTCGAGCAGAACCTCGGTACCCATATCTATCCAACTTTACCGAGATTGCTATTTAGAGATGTGAGATCGAGCCACCATAGAATATGTGAACCATTAAATGAATGTGAGATAGAGTATAGTGTGGGCCATAGCGTCTTGATGTTCTTCAATCGATTAAATAAAAAAATTAAATAAAAATTTAAGCATGTCAAATGTTCGTGACAGGTGACGAATCTGAACCTTTACGACCTTAAATCATATGGAACCATTAAAAAAAAATGAATATCTCATAAGAATAGGTTGATTGCTTATTTATATAATTTGATGAGGTTTCTTTTGTAGGACCGACCTTAGATTTTGGATGTTATAATTATTAAATCTTGTGAAAAGGGACATTGTTTCATTAGTTAAGTTTAAAGTCAATCTTTATTTGAGATTTATGAAACTTTCCGATCATAAATCTCTCAAGATATAAATATAAATCTTTAAAATAAAAGATATAATATTTTAATGTGAACCAATAGGTTATTTTATTAGATGTAAATTTCTATTTATATTAATATATTAAAAAAAAAAAAAAAATTATAATTATTAATTCTTCTGAAAAGGGGCATTGAAATATAATTACTATTAAAAAAAAATAAAAATAAAAATAAAACATTTTATGTTAAAATAATTTAAATAATTAGAAATATAAATTATATGTTTTGAAGGAGAAAAATGTTCGAGAAGGTCCAACTTTATACAAGTCTAATCTAGGCAAATAGGACAAAGTAATACTATAGTCTATGAAAACCCTTGCATTTTACTAAAGAAGTATTACGCATAGAATATCTTGGATTAGGACAAGGAGGTCGTGTTTAATCCAGGATAATAAAACAGTGGAAGAATATGAGATAAGGTTTATGGAGTTGGTAAAATATGTTCCTTATCTAGATACTGACGAACGTCAAGCCAAGCGTTTTGTATATGGATTAAATCCTTGAATCGGGGCTATGGTTAGAATGTGGTAACCATCATCAAATACTCAAGGAAATCATAGAATCCATGTTGTAGTCAACAATAATCAGGCAGCGCATCGTCCATTGTTGTGGAATCTCCAAGTACTTTCAATGGAATAAAACTTAAAATTTTATTTGATACTGGTGCTACTGATAGTTTTATTTCATCATATGCATTAACTAGATGTGGATTGGCAGCTTACAAGCAAAACAATTTCAGACAAGTAGAAATGGCTTCAAGAGAACTTTAGTCCATAGGTTTAAGTGTTGAGGAAAACAAAGTTAATCTAGGGGTCAGTTAGACTAGGTTGAAAGTACTAGGATGAATGATCACAATGGGAAATAACTTAGTTTCTAACTAATTCTCGAGATCTTGTGTTGATCCTTGAATGTCACCGCCTTATTTTCATAATTATAGCAACAATTCAAATATAACCCAAGGTGTATTACTCCAAGTCATCCTTGATAATTTACCCAAAGTATTCAGTGTTATGTAACAGTTAATGATAGGGAGAATGGTTTTTCGACTTTTGGAAGAAATTGAAGATTTTAACCATCATGATAAAATGAAATTTTATATAATTCAATATTCGAAAGCTATGAAGCCTAGTGTGATACATTTTATTAGAGGAGATGGGATAATTAATGTGAATGTATGTATCGAAGACATATATCAATTGTTCGTTTTATGGGTCTTTGATAATAACAAAGCATACCTTCACTAAAAATAAAGAAAATTGTATTTTCGAAGCTCAACCCCACTCAATTGCTAAGCCATTACTTTTACCTTACATTCCATCTGACAAAGGAGTTGAGATAACTCATGGATATCAGCTGCAAAGGTTTCCACAATAAAGTTTTAAGATTTTATATATCGTGCAAATAAAGTATGAAGTACATTCAGATTATTATATTAAAATGAGCACATTAACATCACTTTAGACATAAAAAATTTTCTGTAACTTTTGAACATTAGAATGGAAACTATCCTGATTATTTTTATGCAATTGAAACATTCCATTCTTCAAGTGACGTTGAGCTTTCCATATATAAATCTTATTAGATGATAACTATACCATTGATGATTTGAATTTATGCAAATATCTTTTATACCATTTTCTTATGGTAATACTTTAATTACTATCCAAGTGTATGTGTAAGTGGTTTAAGGAATAGAGTGAAGGTTAAAATTTTTATAGTTTAATATACACTAAATTGGACATTTTGATATTCAAACCATTATGTTATTGTTAAGATAGATAATTAGCCATTTACAACCGTAAGGATATATCGATATCCAAAACAAAATAATATGACAGCATAGCATTTTCATGGAAACAAAAACAATGTGGTTTAGGAAAGAGAAATTAGGGACATTATGACACTATATAAGATGATTCATGGAAATTATTTAGGCATATATAAAGATTAGTTGGTGGAGTTGCTCCAAAGAAGTTAACTCTTGAAGAAAGGAAGAATGGTAATGAAAGCATGACTATTGACATTATGACAAAACCATTAGATGTGAAGATACAACCACATAAAAGGCTAAGCTAGTTTGAAGTAAATTGATGGATGAAAGAAGACACTAACTATTCAAGAAATGTTGGGAGAAATCATGAGTAATCAAATTGAGAGTACAAGTATAGTTCACTAAAGTTACACATCAAACGAAGACAAAATTGATGAAACATATGATAAGATGGTAAGAAACCACCCTGTAAGGTAGCAAACACACTATTAGAACAAAATGATATAGTTACCAAGAGAGTGCAATGGAAAATTTTAAAGTTTGATCTCCATTGTTACCATAATATAATCGATATAGTACCTAGGGAGGACGAGAAAAAAATTTCAAATTTCAAACTTCTAATAATGATAATAAATGTTAGTTATCATAATCAATTTAGAATATTGAGATCGACAAAAATAGCACCAAAGGTGAGTGAGTGGAAGTTTCACAAAGCAATATAAGAAGTCAATGACATTAGATTAAAGAGTGAATTTATAATAAAATTGATCAATTATAGGATAATTTATGTGCTTGGCAGCATCTATAATAGTTTCTCCCTCTAATAGGAGAGCCACATTATAAAATTTTCCTTAAGTGACTAACTATATCCATGGATTATGGACATCATGGAGTATGATTAGGAAATTCTATCCTGTGATGCCTTAAAACCTGAAATGATAAGTAGATTACATTCGATATCCACGTTATTGAATTTATTTATAGGGTCTTACCCAAGTCGGGGAATAGTAACGACATTTCCAAGTATAATAATTTTATGCATTAAGAGAGAAGGAAAAAAAATCATGATGACTAGAGGTGAGAAAACAAAGTCAATTTGATAATATGTTCTTTTTCAAATTGAAGTAGGCATGGAATATTAGGAATATCTGGTATAAGGAAGTGAAATGATGTTTTCTATCAAGAATAATTTTCTTAAGGATATGAGCAGTCTGATTGGTGAGCGTCAAAAAATGACATGGAACATGTATGAGTTGTGATGTTAGGTCCCTATATTACTAGTATAGTCCCTTATTGTTGTTAGTGTAACCCCCTTATTGTTATTATTGTACCCTTGTAACCCCATTTTGTTATTATTGTGCCCTTAAATTATTATTGTTAGGTCGGCTAGGATTACATTGTGGCTCACTAGGATTACATTATGGCCCCATGGACTCCTATATATAGAAAGGAGGTTTTGTAAATTGTATCATCCAAGAATTGTTCATTTATGTAATGTATTGGAGGTTGCCCCCTCGAAGTGGCTTATTTATAAGGCGTTGATATCTTTTTCTTCTATTTTGATCCAAGCTACCAACATTTGCATCAGGTTGATTCTAGGGAGAGATTCTTATTCACCTTTAAACAGTCAGACGCTTATAACTTTTTTCTACTAAGTTTTAGAACCTTAAATTTTTAGAGTGAAAAGCTGAAATCTTGAGGAAGATTGTCTAAAAATTTCAGAGCTTGGTTCTCAATATTTTCGGAGATATCATCTGTGGAAGTTAGGTCTTTTTTCAGGCTCCTAAACAGGTCATCCTGGCATTTGCGCTATAAGTTTTTTTCTTACTTAAGGTTCCGTAATCTGAAAATCAGATGAAAGTGGTCAAAATCCTCGAGGAAAATCGCCAAAAAATTTCTAGCTTGGTTCACAATATTTTTGAGATATGTAGATCAGGAAGGTAGTGCTTTTTCAAGTCTCCTCAATTTCTCCATCTCAAAGAGCCGATCGTGGGAAAAGTTCAATAATTCCCTTCTTCCGTGGCATTGGATTTGAGTGCTTGCAGAAAAGTGGTTGTGGCACACGCACTGTAGTTTCTCGCTATCAATTTCGTGTAGACAAAGGATGAATGCTGACACGATTTACTCCTACAAGCTCGCTTTCAAAAACTGTACCCAAATTAGCCAGGAGATTACATCAATTTGTTCTGAGAATCCAACCTTAGATCGTACTATGGCATTTGAAAGAAGCTTCAGAGTACACATAGTATTGAATTTAGACATTAAAGATTTTTCACTCATGGATAATCATCAATATCGAAAGCTCCTCAAAGCAAGAAAAAGGTGTGTATTTTTTTTTCCGAATTGCATAAGTCTTGTTTGAAGAATAAATTTGAATTGATTCCAAGGGCATATTGTAGAATAGGTATCAGTATTGGGTTCTAAAATATGCCCCGTAAAAATAATTCAACACCCATTAAGCCTTCAGAAGGCTCTACTATGACTCATGAAGATGAAGAATTGCTACATGATCTATCAAAATTACAAGAGCAAGTGCAACAAATTTCACTCTCGCAAAGAGCAACAAAAAATGAAATGGAAGTTTTGAAGAAAGGCGTGGAAGCTAAGATGGATGGTTTGAAGAAAGGCATGGGTGTTTAAGATGGATGGCGGAAGTAAAGATGGACGGCTCAAGAAAAGGCGTAGCTGCACATGGAGTGGCATGGAAGCTGCATGGGGGGTTGAGAAGATGGATGACATGAAATACAACATGGAAAACATGAAGAATGATTCCAAAATGTACATCTATGTTTGACAAAGTTGATACAAGAAATGTTTCCTAATGGTGAAAAGATAGTAGAAGAACCTCATGATGAGAACAAAATAAATGTTAATCGTGATTTCATAAACTCTAATGTTGGCGGAAGAACCACCATATTCCAAAAATGGATATGAGGAAGTTTGATGGAAAGGATCCTGTAACATGGATACTATAGATGGAGCAATATTTTGATCTCCATAACGTGCAAAACACACAAAAGGTATGCATTGCAACTTTACATTTAGAGAAAAATACATTTGTATGGTATCGATGGCTTTGCTCCCGTAAAAAAATTGTCACTTGGTCAATTTTTACGAAGGAAATGATAGCACATTATGAGGATACAAAGAGCAACACCTTCTTTAGCCAATTGATAAATCTCAAACAAGAGGGTTTAGTGGGGGAGCACATTGAGGACTTCCAAAAATTGAATATAAGGGTAACTGATATTCCAGAGGAACACAGGATTGATCTCTTCATAGGTACTTTAAAGGATAACATCCAACATGAAGTTCGCGCTTTGGAACCTGATTCATTGGAGAAGGCATTCAGGTTGGCAAGAAAAATTGAATGTAAAATTATGGCGACAAGGAAGCCTACCACTCACTTCTATAAAGAAGGAAGTGTTGCCACGCCTAGATTTCCACAACCTACAAGGTTGACACCACAACAATTGGAAGAAAAAAGAGCAAAAGGGCTTTGCTACAGTTGTGATAGCAAATACACTAAAGGTCATAAGTGTGCTGAGAAGAAATTATTTTACATAGATTGTGAAGAGTAAGAAGAAAATGAACAAGAAGAGGATATACACCAGGAACCAACCCTAGAAGAGGAAGAAATGAATCCGACCATATCGTGTAATGCACTGGCAGGAATTACCACTCCTCAAACTCTCAAGATACAAGGACAAATCAAGAAGAAAAGGTAATAGTGTTGATTGATTCAGGTAGCACCCATAATTTTATTCATTGTAAGGTAGCCAAGGAATTAAATTGTTTCCTATACCCAGCACCAGAATGTCAAGTGATGGTTGCAAATGGAGGAACTATAAATTGCTCTGGAAAATGCCATAATATCAAGCTAACCTTGGGGGAATATGTTTTGACTAGTCCAATGCTTTCCGTTCCTATGGGAGGTGCTGATGTTGTACTAGGAGTACAATGGTTACAATCTTTGGGACGGTAGCTTTTAATTTTCAAGAACTTTTCTTGAAATTTTTTTCAGAAGGAAAGGAAGTCGAATTACGGGGTATTGAAGGGAAGCCAGGAAGGATAATAAGCTCTAATGTCATGACAAAGCTTCTAAAGAAAGAACAACGAGGCATAATTGCACAATTATGCTCACTAGAAGTTCCCACATCAAAATCATCTATTTCTGCAGATCTCCAACAAGTCTTGGACAATCATTCCAAGGTGTTTGAAACTCCCAAAGGACTCCCACCTATTCGTGATCATGATCATGCTATTCATTTGATTCCAGAAGTGTTCCTCCAAACATCAGGCCTTATATATATCCTTACGTCCAAAAGAGCGAAATTGAACGTATGATTGCAGAAATGTTAGAGGCGGGTATAATTCAACCTAGTCAAAGTTCTTTCTCTGCTCCTGTAGTATTGGTACACAAGAAGGATGGATCATGGCTAATGTGTCCAGATTATAGGGAGCTCAATAAGCTCACCATTAAAGACAAATTTCCCATTCCTGTGATTGATGAATTATTGGATGAATTACATGGAGCAATTTATTTTACCAAGTTGGATCTTCGTTCAGGATATCATCAAATTAGAATGAAGACTGAAGATATTCCAAAAACAACATTTCGAACTCACGAGGGTCATTATGAATTTTTGGTCATGCCTTTTGGCTTTACCAATGCACCTTCTACATTTCAAGGGTTGATGAATTCCATTTTCAAACCCTTCCTTAGAAAATTTGTGCTAGTATTTTTTGATGATATACTATTCTACAACAGGTCTTGGAAGGATCATGTTGAACATGTTGACAGGGTGCTCAAACTATTGCAGGAGAAACAATTATATGCAAAAACATCCAAATGTTTCTTTGGAGTACAAGAGGTGGAATATCTGGGTCATATTGTATCTCACGAGGGTGTTAAATTAGACCCTAACAAAATTAAAGCTATTAAGGAATGGAAAGTCCCCACAACCATAAAGCAGTTGCGAGGATTTCTCGGGTTAACAGGGTATTATCGCAAGTTTGTTAAGAATTATGGGAGAATAGCAGCACCTCTAACAACATTATTGAAGAAAGATGCATTGTCATGGACTCCTGAAGCAACTAAGGCCTTTGAACGTCTTAAAGAGGCAATGTGCCTAGCACCGGTCTTAGCTACACCAGACTTCACAAAAACCTTTATTGTGGAATGTGAGGCCTCAGGAAATGGAATTGGTGCAGTTTTAATGCAGGAAGGAAGACCCATTGCTTTTGAAAGTCGTCCAATCAAAGGAAAGTATTTACAGAAACCTATTTATGAGAAGGAAATGTTAGCAATACTGCATGCACTAAAGAAATGGCGAACTTACCTAATGGGAAGACACTTCAAGGTAAAACTGATCATGATAGTCTTAAACACTTTTTGGAACAAAGACTATCTTCAGAAGAGCAACAAAAATGGGTCACAAAGATGTTGGGTTATGACTTTGAAATAATCTACAAAAAAGGAAAGCTTAATGTTGTTGCAGATGCACTCTCAAGAAAGAATGAAGAGGTGTAAGCATTGCTTTGTGCCATTTCTATTATCCAACCAGATTGGATAACCGAAGCAAGAGATGAATGGAAGAAGGAAAAAGATGTATGGACACTCATTCAAAAGTTGCAGCAAGATCCTAGTACATCTGATACATTTAGTTGGAAAAATGATTCCTTATGGTACAAAGATCTTTTATATCTTTGTAAGAATTCCCAACTAAAACAAAAGATTCTTTTGGAATTGCACACTTCTCCTTTAGGAGGACACTCGGGATTTTTAAAAACTTACCACAGGGTGAAGAAAGAATTTTTTTGGGATGGCCTTAAATCTGATATTCAAAAGTTTGTGGCGGAATGTTTGGTTTGCCAGCAGAATAAAGTGGAAACAATTAAGACCCTGAGACTTCTACAACCTTTATCCATTCCAAGTCAACGTTGGGAGGAGATTTCAATGGATTTTATCACAGGTTTACCTAAGTCTGAAGGAAAGAGTGTCATCATGGTGGTAGTTGATAGACTTACCAAGTATGCACACTTTTGTGCATTATCTCATCCATTTAAAGCAAGTACAGTTGCTACCACATTTATGGATAGAATTCAAAAGCTACATGGAAGCCCAAGGGTTATTGTGAGCGACAGAGATCCCATTTTTACTGGAAATTTTTGGACGGAGTTATTTTCTTGTTTGGGTACTCAATTAGTTCATAGCTCATCTTATCATCCTCAATCTGATGGTCAAACTGAGATAGTAAATAAATGTTTGGAAGGATATCTTCGTTGTTTTGTATCCGATAAACAAACACAATGGGTCAAGTGGTTACCTCTTGCTGAATGGTGGTATAACACTTCCTTCCATACTGCAGCAAAAATGACCCATTTATGGCACTTTATGGATATCATCCACCATCCATCACATCATATTTAAGAGAAAATTCGAAGGTTCAAGCAGTGGAAGATCACATCGAGCATCAGCAAGAAGTTCTCCAACTCTTAAAGGATAACCTGACTTTGGCAAAAAATCGAATGAAACAACAGGCAGATCAACATCGCAGCGAGAGAAGTTTTGATGTAGGAGATTGGGTATTTTTACGGCTACAACCATACAAACAAATGTCCCTCAAGCAAGCTAAGAAGGATAATAAATTATCACCAAAGTACTATGGTCCTTACAAGGTGTTGCAAAATATTGGTTCTATGGTATACAAATTGGAGCTTCCTGCTTCTTCACGAGTACATCCAGTTTTCCATGTTTCATGCTTAAAGAAGGTTATAGGTGAAAATCTTCCAGTTCAAACAATATTGCCAGAACTTGATGAGGAAGGAAAAATCATATTGGAACCTGAAGCGGTCATGGAAACAAGAACTCGAAAGCTACGGAATCGATCAATTTCAGAGTATCTCATCAAGTGGAAGAACTTACCCACTGAAGATTCTACATGGGAGGATGAGAATTTATACAGAAGCACCCGAAGCTACTCAAGTGTTGAGGACAACACTTTTTTTGAAGGAGAGGGGCATGTTAGGTCCCTATATCACTAGTATAGCCCCTTATTATTGTTAGTGTAAACCCCTTATTGTTATTGTTGTACCCTTGTAACCCCATTTTGTTATTATTGTGCCCTTAAATTATTATTGTTAGGTCGGCTAGGATTACATTGTGGCCCACTAGGATTACATTATGGCCCCATGGACTCCCATATATAGAAAGGAGGTTTTGTAAACTGTATCATCCAAGAATTGTGCATTTATGTAATGTATTGGAGGCTGTCAAGTGGCCTACATTTGGCGTTATATCTCTTTTTTCTTTCTATTTTGACAGTAGCTACACAACATGTGAACACTCATAATTTGTTAAGAATAACAAGTGATAAACTGGGAAAATGGTTAAAGGTAAAAATTAAGGATAATAATTATACATCGTTATAAAAGAAGATACATTTGGTGATAAGATGAGGCTTAAGGACTAATGAGAAAACGATTAATGTGAAGAATAATGAGAGGGTATACCAGTGATGTGTTATGTGTTTGGATTAAATGAGTCAATATAATATAAATGAAACAATGGTTTAAGGAATGATGGTAAAGCTAGTAATATCCTAGTTAGAGTTAAGACTCTAAATGGTGAAACTTGCAAGTAGAAAGACTATATCAAAACTGTAACATACTAATAATGTGACTATGCATATCTTGTAAATTGTGAATTTCTTATTGAAAGAGGAGGAAATTATTATTTGTCAACAATTGAGATCTTGTTGAAAACATGACACTCTTAGTAGACCAAGTATAATGCAAAGTGAATAATGCATTTTCAAGCAGTAACAAATTCCTTCAATGAAAACGACCTCCCACTAAAGGATCTTTAGAGTAGTCAATTAACTCTTCCTCCATCTCCGGCATAACCCTAATGATTAGCCGTGCAAAACCCTACTCCATGGCTTCTACATTTTTAGGTTGAAGTTGAGCTATAATAACATGATAAAGAAGTTAATGTTATTATTATCTCTTTGGATCCAGATTACAGATCAAAGATAATTAGACTTAAAAGACAAATAAATAACAAGAATTAAAAGGTTGGCTGAATCTATATGTAGTTTTGTGTTTTAGAGTTTTTAATCAACCTGTATCAAGAAATTAGATCATGCTTCAACTAAGTAGTAAGTGTTTTGTGCTCTTGTTTCAATTCATTTCGCTTCTATATATGCAATCATAAAGATTGAAGCATCCCTCCATTTAGATTTAGAGTCTCAACCTTTGACTTTTATAAGGTTAGTCAGTTAATATAATATAGAAAATAGTAGCTACACCCTTATTTGTATATCTGTGTTCGATTATTCTATGTGACATTTATAATTGTGGGTTATATTTATAAGCATTTAAAAAAACTTATTTTGTATAACCTTACTTTATTTTGGATGGATACTTAAGATTGTCGTTTTGTACTATTACATGTAATAATATATTATTTGCTTAAATATTGCTGGTACATGGATACCAATATGAAGAAAGTTTTGCTTAAACATTGTTGGTACATGGATACTGATATAAATTATGAATTATGTTATGGATATGGTATCTATAATTTTACATATCAACATAAATGATGAGATAGAAATAAAAGAATTATTACAATTGACTATTTAAGGTGAAAATGAATTTACAGACCTATTGGATAAACATAACCAAGTATGTTATATGAACTCAAAGATCAATATCATAGATATCAACATATTTGGAATGTGTAGAAATTGTTATTTGAATAACAATTTGCTTTGAATATATTGATACACATATTATAATTTGTGGACAAGTGTTTACATCGCAGATGGTATCATTACCAAACCAACCGCGTGATGACAAAACTCCAAGAACAATTGAGATTCACTGAGGTTCCATGATAGGGTGTTAACCCTGGTTCTACTAGGAGGGGTGGAGGTGTTTCCCACCGTTTATCCTCCAAAACTTGGAGTCATGGGAGGATTTTTCGAGTCACGCTCCCCTAGACGTGTGGTGATGACTGTCGGATGCCTACCAAGGAATAAGGTCGATATAGTCGACGCTGTAACCCTTGAGGTCTATGAATAGTTAGGTTAGTATAGCTGACGCCATGTCGTATTCTTATAGAGGACGGATAGGATGGGAGCGGAAGAGATTAGGAAGGATAGGATGATTCTAGAATAGCTTGGTAACTTTGTTGGGGCAAGACGTGACTACTAAATTTGTAAACCAATAAATGATCAAAAAATAAATGTTAAAGTGTTCTCACACATTAAACGGAAATTCAATTATGGTACACCACCCTTATATGATTATACTAATCACTTAAATAATTAATGATATACGACATAAAACTTAGCTTTAGGACGAAGTTTTCTGAAGGAGGAGTGTATGTAATGACTCAACTTGAGTTATAGGGAACATAGAAATATTAGCATGCATATGAGACATGCATATGATAGCTACATATGCATATATCATGTGTACTGCACTAGTATATGCACTAATCAATTATGAAAAGTCTCAGTGTAGGGTAATGAGTGAATTATTGAAGTATTGAGTAAATACCTAACTCACCAGAATATAATGAATGTATTGTGAGGTAAAAGTTATACCTACCACTATCATAATATAACTAATATATTGTTCAGAGGAAAGTAAAAGCATTGACTTATGCAAATAAAAGATGATATTTGATAAAATCCAAGATATTTACTAAATGATGATATTTAATAATAAATCCAAGATATTTTAGGAATCCAAGATATTTATTGAATAATAATATTTTAATATAAATCTAAGATATTTATTTAAAAGAGGATATTTTAATAAATATCTTGAAAGGGGATTTGTGTATAAAAGGAGAAGGGGGGGAAACTTGATGGGCATGGGTGAGTGAGGTGGGAAAACTGACCTGGATGTTGTCAGAGGATTTCTAACTGTGGGAGACCTAAGTAGTGAGTTCTAACAGAGTCATAGAGTGATCTTGATTGTTATTGGAGTTTTGGGCACAGGAGCCAGAAGACTTGTCTTCTGGATTTGGGGACTAGAGAGGTTGACCTCAGATAGGCTGGGAGGAAAATGGCGGTTTGATAATGGGAGCAGGAGCCATGGCGGGTCAGGAACATCTTCAAACACGGTTCCAGGTAAGTATTCAATAGTGAATTGATATATTCTGCTTCAAAATTTCACGCTGGATTGTGTAGTATCAATTTTGTTAATGATTGTTAATTGAGAAAATTTAGGGCTTTACAAGCAAGCTCTGCACTGAGACTGCATCACCTCCTCTAGTGGTTGGGTCACCCTCCTCGTGAGCCTTCCCGACTTAGAAATCGATCTGCTAAATGGCCCGATATGCCTCATAGAAACCCCAACGCAATTGCTCAAGTGACTGCGTCACCCTTCTGGCTCAGTGTGAGCCCTGCTGGCTCTGCGTCGCCCGGTCAAGTGCTGCGTTGTCTCTCCTGGTGTTGATCTGCCTCTCTGCACTTGTATTCTCGGCCTTGGACTGAAGTCCCGGTGCCGAACTGCCCCTCACTGCATTGAATTACTCATATCTGATCTTCGTCCTAGCACTACTCCGTCAGAAGAATTCGATCTCTAAATTCAGTCTCTGTGTATGTTGTCCAACTGACCCTCAAGCCTTCCTTTATACTTTTCCTGTTGATTAATCAACAACCATGATCTAATCTCTAATCGACGGCTAAGATTAGAAAAGACTTGATCTTCTTCACTTAAAACATTCTCACCCACATGTTTAAATTAATTCACTTTAATTATTTTATTTCCTTAAGTTTTAACATGGGCACCATTTAAAATAATTAATTATTTGAATAACTTAAGTTCTGGGTGGAATTTCTCCAAACGATTTCTGGGTCTTGGAGATCTCATGTGTCCTAGCCCCTCGACAAACTTTCGGAGCTAGAGCACATCCGATGCTACCCAAAAATCAACAGTGTGTTCCTAATAGTGCTTACTGTGTAGCAATCTTAGTTGAACCTTGCCAACACTACTAATTTGAGTAGTAATTAGTATTATCTTGCACCCATTGGAAGTTGAGAAGGACCTATGATGAGCTGGAACAGCACTAAGATATGGATCAATTGTACCATATTGAATGCAAGAATGTGTCTAGTGCATAGCTCTATTTATGTTATAATTTTCACCACATATAGTTGTATCATTTGCAATAAAACAATGAAAATTGTGAAAATAATGTGAATGCATCACTTATCTCATCTAGTTCATTTTCGTATGTTCAAATTTGGGGGCAATGAAATCGGGAAGACATTCTGCAAATACAAAAGATATCATAAAATTCACCATTAAGAATGGAAAATTAAATTAAATGACTTTCATTAGAGCTTCCAAACATACGTGAAATAAAAAAATCACATATCTTTGTATTTTTTGAAAGCATGTTATACAAACATATGTTTGTTTTTATATTTTTTATTTAACAAACAAGAATTCTTTATTTAATTGAAACAAAAGTTTATAAAAATGAAAATTGCCTCGTCAATTAAATTAGCCACCGTGTGATATTCAACAAAATTCAATTTAAAAACAATAAAGAAAACCACCAAACACCATGAATAAGCATATTACCATGTAATTGAACTACCATTATGTTAGAAAGGAATATGAAGCCAATAATTTTGAGAATATCAAAGAATATAAAAAACTTGGACCCTCCCTTCATAAGCAAATATAAAAGATAATAATTTAGAAAATGGCCATCAATGCCTAAGATATAAACATAATTCAAAACAAACCTCTAAATACTCATCGATGCCATATTTTGAGCCCTCTCGTCCAAGGCCGGATTCCTTGACACCTCCAAATGGTGCAACCTATAATATGAAAAGGAAGCAAGAGCCTTACTAGATAAATGCATTGGAAACTTCAATCCAAAACAATAACACAACAGACACATTTCGATTGAAGTATACAACATCCTATTAGCAAATGTCACGAGTAAATCTAAAGTCCTATAATCAACTTGTTAAAAGAAATTGCATGCATAGTTCTACAATGCCTATTAATCAAAATGTAGTTGGGGAATTTGTTGGCTAACAAATGTATTTCTTGAAAATACTTCTTAATTAAGAAGAGGTAGAAGATTGCATTCAATGACAAGAGCCATAAATAAGTGTGCTTCAAACTTGGAATGAAAAAAAAAAATACTCTTGGATGTTGTATCTTTTAAAATTTTAGCCACTTGCATTTGTCATTTATGATACAACAAATTAAAACATGTATTTGTGTATATTCAAAAAGAAAAAAGAAAACCACCGCTACATTGAATCTCATTTAAATCTTCGTCTTAGAAACGGAAAAAAAAAAAATTTGTGACTATGAAAAAAAGTTTCATACGTGCATGATATGACAAGGAAATTGGTAGCATATTGTCTTACATTAGACTTTGGTTTGCTATATTTGACATTTGTTTCTCTTCGTCTCAATCACAATTCCCTACAACCTAGATTATAATGCACAAAGGAACTTAGTGATAAATGAGAAAATATTTGATGTAGTGTTTAAATTTCTTAAATCCTTAGAATTAACAAAAGAGACTACATTGAAATAATAACACACACAAACAATAGCATCCATGTCAATAGGGTCCCATAGGGGGTCTTAGACAATTGAGCATTGACCAAGAGGATCACCATGCAAAGGGACTATAATATATATTATATGCCCACTCATTTGCCATATTTCCTCATTATTTTCGCACCATTACTTGCCATGCATGAGCATTTATTGTTTTACTCTTCGGTCTTTGGCTACCTTATTCGTGATTGTTTACAGTGTAAGATTTTAGTGTTTGCTTTAGATGAACATTCTAGATACATGTAGTGTTTTACACAATGCTCCTACTATGAAGCCTTTCCATGGGGTGAAACACCACTCTAGGACACACATGAGCACTCCTAGGAGTGCTTCCAAGGAAAACAAACTTCATCCAATTTTAAGATTTTCCTATTTATATATTGGGGCATATGTGAAGGCTCCACTAGGACATTGTAATGAACATAAGCTCTATTGAGATTCACAAGAAATAGTGAGTGAATTGAAAAAAACCATCACAAGCCCAAATTTTGGAATAAAAAGAAGACCAAACCAACACTAGAGAAATGTAACGCTTAGACAAAAATTAGCCAAGAGTGCAATCCTAGAGAGAGAGTGAACTCAAGAACAAGTGCAATAGAGAGAGAAGTAAACCCAAGCACAGGAGAGCACAACTCTTAATAGGTTCCCTTGGGTAAATCACTTTATTAAGAATGCAAAATAATCACATAATATGAAAACTTACAAATAAGAGTTGGGTATATATACACAACTCAAGGCTGAAGTACAAATGAGTGAGTGTATAGATACCCAACTCAATATATGGTTGATCATGGAAAAATTGAAGATTACACCCTTATTTTCATCATCTCTCCCTTAATTTGAACAAGGAGTCATGGAGAGAAGGAATTACATCAGAGGATTCACATTCCCTTCTTAGCATTGAACAAGGGCCACATAAAGAAGACATTACATATTATGCCCTTGAACGCAATATCTCTTGCACCAATATGATTCCACAAGTTAGGAAAAATGATCCTTAATACATGCATAGAAGAAGATAATTTCATAAGGTAGGATATGAATGAGTCATAAGTAAGGTTTTTGTCATCAACATTAGTTCATCAAATCATTGTATGAGGATTAACATCATAATGTGAAGGAGATAAATCCAATCAAACATGTTGAAAATCATCTACTATTCAATAGTTTGTAGGTAGTGGAAAAGATCGTAGTGTCCCATGAGTAGAACTTCATGACAAAAGGCACGGAAGTACTTAGCTCCCCCAAGAAAATGAGTGATCATTGAAGAAGTCCAAAGATATCTATGATAAGATGGTTAGGATGTATAAGGTCAACAATTTGAATCACACCCTCTCCTTGAAGAATCAACTCAAGGACATGGAGATGAACAAGAGAGAATTTGCGCAATACTATGTCATGAGGATATCCCAACTAACGGATCAATTGCAGACTGGTCAATTGTTTCATTTAAGGAGAATGATGAATCTATCAGAAAAAGAAAATGAAATTTTGTGCCTAAAAACCCTTAATAAAAAATTATTAGAGAAAATAAAAAAATTAAAATATAAAGAGGATGATACTAAGGACAAAATCAACAATTCAGAAAATGGTGAACTTTCACATCTATGGAATCATAACCAAGCCTTACTTACACAAATAAAGAAGCTTAAAAGCGACAAGAAATCACTAAATGACAAGTTAGAACAACTTCAAGAAGTAGAATCTAAGTCTCCAATCGTCTCAATCCAAGTTGAAGATAAGGAAACGAATATCGATCGAGTCAAAGTTGTAACTCAAGTAGAGGATAAACCTACTGAAGTGAAGACATATACAAAAATTGTAGTTCAAACGATGGAAATTCCAAAATACGATTTAGTCGTCAACTCAACAACAACAATGCCTGAAGGAAATTCCAGCCAGAACCATTAATAGCCTATGAGGATTTCACTAGGAGGGTGTTGGAGCATTTTGAGAGGAGAGATCCAGAAGAGCACTTTGGAGAGTTGACAAGGCTCAAGAAGACAGGGAACGTTGAGGCATACATATTGCAGTTTCTGAGGCTGTCAGTGATGGTCCCTGATTTATTAGAGGCCAGTAGGGTCTACATGTTTGTAAGGGGCTAGAAAAACCATTGAGGGGATTGGTGAGGTCCAACTGACCCACTACCTTGAAGGATGTAGTTGGGAGGGCTCGAGAGCTGCAGGATGCTCTACCCAGGTCTAGAGCACCATTACCACCTAGACAAGGTTTCCAGTAAAGGGGAAGAGACACTAAGATTCCACCACTAAGAGCCAACTAGGGGCGTGGAGAGATGGATGAGGAGACCTAGAGAGACCTACCGAGGAGAAAGTTGTGTTTCACCTATCACGAACCATTGGCACCAGGCCACAGATGCGTAGCGGCAAGCCCGACTACATTGAAGTCTTTTTTGACAGCGACTTGGAGGATGATGCAGATTTGGAGGTGGGTGGAGAGGAAAACGCAATGCATGCAGAGAAGGGACCATCACCACCACTACCATCACTGGGGGGAGCTCCCTTTGCACCATCAAGAGGGGTCCTTGCATCTCTACATGGGGTACCCAAGTTTTTGATCATGAGGATCAGGGGCAACGTGTCTCAGTTTTGGTGGATATTGGGGCTACCCACAATTTCATTGATGCACAAATGGTTCAGAGGAGGGGCATCACAACCGAGGAGTTTGAGGGATTTTCAGTTCTTGTATCGGGAGACAGAACCATGCAGTGCACATGCTATGTTCTCGCCTTGACAGTGACCATGGGGAACTACTCCATGACAGATCACTTCTTCGTGGTGAAGGTATCATGCACCAATGTGGTGTTAGGTGTCCAGTGGCTCTATTCGCTTGGTCGAGTCGCTACTGATTGGAGAAAGATGGAGATGGAGTTTACAGGGCCGGATGGTTAATCAGTGTTGCTATGGGGTATGCACTCTTACCCTCCACAGAGTGTTTCAGCCCACGGGATGGAGTTTGATCTGAGGCATGGTGACATTGAGTGGGTTGTGGATTTGAGAGTTTCTGAGGCTGGGTGTCAGCCCAAACCACCACACCCAGACATACAAGCTATTTTGGACAAGGACCCAATGACAGATCACATCTTCATGGTGAAGGTACCAGACACGAATGTGGTGTTGGGTGTCCAATGGCTCTATTCGCTTGGTCGAGTCGCTACTGATTGGAGAACGCTAGAGATGGAGTTTGCAAGGTTGGATGGTAAATTAGTTTTGCTATGGGGTATGCACTCTTACCCTCCATAGACTATTTCAGCCCACAGGATGGAGGTTGATCTGAGGCATGGTGACATTGAGTGGGCTGTGGAGTTGAGGGTTTATGAGGCTAGATGTCAGCCCAAACCACCACACCCAGACATACAGGCTATTTTTGATAGCGACCCATTGGTGTTTGGAGACATATTGCCCGAGCAACCACCTGACCGGGGGTTTGAGCATAACATAGAGCTGGAGTTGGGGGTACAAGCCGTGATTACTACCCCTTACAAACATCCCAAGGCATACAGGGATGAGATTGAGAGGGCCATTCACGAGTTGTTGGCACTTGGGCACATTAGGCCTAGCTCCAACCCTTTTGCTTCATCAGTTGTCCTACTGAAGGAAAAGGATGGGTCCCTACACATGTGCACAGACTACCGGGCCCTTAACAAGAAGATCATGAAGAACTGTTACCCCATCCCACGCATAGATGAGTTGATGGTTGAGCTGAGGGGGGCTAAGTTCTTCTCTAATATTGACTTACATTCAGGGTACCACCAGATTAGGGTTAGGGACCAAGATGTCCCTAATACAACTTGCAGGTCTCACTATGGACACTTTGAGTTCCTAGTTATGCCCTTCGAGCTAACCAACACACCTTCCACCTTCCAATTTTGCATGAAGCACGTGTTTCATGGGAAGTTGCAAAAGTTCATGTTGGCGTTCTTCGATGATATCTTGATCTACTATCGGACTTGGGAGGAATACTTGCAGTATTTAGAGACAATGTTGCGTATTTTGGAGGAGCAACAATTATACACAAAATTGTCCAAGTGTGAGTTCGGTTTGATGGAGATGCTCTACCTAGGGCACATTATTGGAGAGGACGGTGTGAGAGTCCATGAGGGGAAGATCAAGGCCATCCGGGATTGGTTAGAGCGCCGGAACGTGACGGAGTTGAGGGTTTTTGTGGGCATCTGTACCTACTACAAGAAGTTTGTGAAGGGCTTCTCTCAGTTGGCAGCTCCCCTCACCGATTTGACAAAGAAGGGGGTGTTTGAGTGGACAAATATAGAAGGAGGCCTTTCTCTTTTTGTTGTCCTTCTTGAGTTTGGGATAATTCCTTTAGACATATCAATCTTTTTCTTTCTCTGAGGACCAAACTTTCCAAACTTTCCTTTTCTCTTGGCCATGGCAGCATATGCTTCAACTTGTTCGTTTGATCCAACATCGCTTTTTGTCTTCAACCTAGTTTTTTCAATCTTACATAATGACCAAAGTTCACTGAATGGAGTAGCTTCCTTCTTTCCATAGATACTTGATACAAATTTTCCCCATTCATCAGGTAGTGCATTGAGCACAATGGTGGTCGTTTCTTTGTCAGACATTATTTCCCCTAAATCTTGTAGTTGGTCTCTTATTTGTGACACCCTCATAAGATATAGAAGTGTAGAATATGGAGACTTCAAGATGCTTCCGATGTGTATTCCTTCTTTCTTTGAGTGGAGGTAGGGTCCTTCTTGAAAGTAGAGTCTTTGAGGTCTTCTTCTTGTTGTTAATTCTAGATGATATGATCTTGAGATGAGATGGATAGTTCTCTTTCATGCTCCTTAGATCCTTTCTTCAAGTTGTCTTTTCTTGTCTTGTCACCTTAGCTATGATACCATGTTGATAAATCTAGGGGCAGCTAGATTAGGTGATTTCTCTTACTTTGATAACTGCTTGTGATGTATTTTTACTTAATTTGATTAGCTTCTTCTTTCACTTGATTATAATTAGTGATCTTATCATTAAACAACTACCAAACAATGAAGAACAATGAGACAAGACGACACAAGATATATGCTATCAGCCAGGGCCAAAACCTCTCCTCTTGAGAGGAAAACCCTTAAGAATTCTTCTCTTCTTATAGAATTTCAAATGACGAATTCCAAGACCTATGACCTTTGACCAGGACCCCTCCAAGACCAAGTAAAACTTCTCCTTTTAAGAACTTTCTTCTAGAAAAATCAACCCAAGTCAAACTAGCTTCACAACTGCTGTGACTCTCTTCTTCGACCTCAACTTTAGGCCTGCAATTATGACTATAGAAACACAAGTTTTTGCATGTGTGGGAAAATATGGTGTTCTTACCCTTCTCTCTCCTTCTCTTGGGATGGCTTCTTCTCCTAGGAAATTTGGCTTGCAAAGGAGACTTATTTTAACCCAAAACTCGACTGTTAGTGATGATTGCAATCTGAATTTGCTGCAACTCTAAAGTGCCCTAGTTCTTCTTCGCACGTGTAAGAATGATGGCCCAAAAACAATTTCAAAAACTCGGATTCTTCTTAAGAATTTTCTTCTTCTTCGCTGATTTTAGGTGTTCTTGTCTTCACTTGATCGAACTTGTTATGTGTTTCTTGGATGCTCTCAAATGTGGTCGACTTCCCTCTTATATATAGGCTTCTAGAGCACCTCACTAGATTGAGATGTCATCTCTAGGAGGCCGACTTGTTGCTTTCATGTTGACAAGAGTAGATTTGACTCTAATTTTTTACTCAAAGAATTTTTTCTTTAGAATATACAATATGCCCAAAAGGGTCTTCCATACATGACAATGATTCAATTGACTTGTTGACTTAATGACAAGCCCTAGATGCACTCAATGGGTGATTGACCTATAAATCAAATAACATTGAGCATGAAACATATGCCTCAAGAATGATAATAACAATTTTATTTTTCTCTTTACATCAAATACATAAAATCATGATTACATATGTCATTATGAAGACTGAACCTACTTAAAAATTTCAACAGGACCAAAATCAAAGGCATACCTTGTACCACCATGAAGTAAAGGCTTGGATTGGCACTGCTTCTCGTGAATCCAAGCTTCACCAGGCAACTGGCAATACGTGCATACCACGCTCTGGGGGCTTGCTTCAAGCCATATAATGTGTTCTTCAACTTGCAAACATGTTTCTTTCAGTCGTTCACTTCAAATCACTATGGTTGCTCAACGTACACTTCTTTTTGTAGTATGTCATGAAAGAATTATGTCTTTACATCCATTTGGTGAAGGGTCCATCCTTCACTAGTAGCAAGGGAACCGATCAATCAAACAGTAGTGTAGTGAGCAATGGGAGAAAACATGTCATCATAATCTTCTCCCTCTTTCTAGGAGACCCCTCGGGCCACAAACCTTGCCTTCTACTTCTCGATGCTTCCATCAGCTCCATGCTTGATTTTATATATCCATTTTGAAGTCACCACAGATTTCCTCGTCGGTCTCAAAATGACATCCTGTTATCCTCCTGTATTCTACAGTATCACTAGGTGATTATGGATTTTTTACAATCTGCTAAAGATAGCATTCCTTGACTATCAGCTATCTTTAAAAAATCACACTGCCTTATGTTAGTGTCAGCCTTTGCATACTTCCACTAGGGATCAAAACACATTTGCATGTGCATCTTAAGTGTCTCATACTGAATAAATTTTTCATCATTCTGTTAGGTCCTGATATAAAATTGTTCTACTGGTGGTTGTCCTAGTCAAATAAACTTCCTTCTTCCTCAGAAGATCATATTGGCTAACTCATTCTCATGTCTACTCAAGCATAATAACACTTATGAAAATGCTCTGTTCACTTGGAAGTCTTTAAAGTCAAAGGTCAAAGTCTCATTCAAAAGTCAGGTCAAAAAGCAGTGCCATTAGGTCATAGTCAAAATCATGAAAATTGGTCATTTCACCATCAAATTCATCTTTTGAAGGAGTAGTAATAGTCAAAGGTCTTCAACAATTTCAGATTCTAAAAACAATCATTTCCAAATAACTGGCTTTGTGTTTACCATATTTGTCTCTCAGTCCTGCTTGAAAAGCTCATTTCCCTCTCCTAGGGTTTTGAGGGCATTTTTATTGCTTTCATGACTTCCATGGTTAAATAGTCAACAAGACTTGTATCCTGATGCTCTTACACCTTCCCCTATCCTTAATATACCTTCCCAAACACTTCCCACCACTCTTATCCCTCAAAATCATCATTTTTCCACAAGCCCTAGCCTATTGCTACAATTTGACACTTTTTCGAGACTAGGCCTGTGTTTTTCCCTTTTGGACCCCTTCGCCTCACTCAAACCTTGAAATTCTACTTTGTCCTACTCTCTAACATCTATCCCTATTCCCCAAAATTTCCCCAAGAATTTCGACAAACCTTAACCCCTTCATTCCCTTCCCTCTATAAGGCAATCCTAAATCCCCTGTTTTGCCTACACCAAACCCTAATTTCCTCTTCCACTGAGCTAGGGTTTGCTATGGAATCAGAGACATCAGAGAAGAGAGGGCATAAGGGAGGTCATTTCAGCAAGTATGAAGTCATAACAAGTCATAAAAATCATGCCTCCATTTTCCAAGAAATCATTCTAAGAAACAAATCATTTGCCACACACAAGGCCAGTTTCGCTTCAAATTGTGTTTCTGAACAAACAAAGATGAGTTTGACAAAAGTGAGAGAGGTTTTTGTCAATCATAGGTCAAGGAAGAAAAACCTCCTTCAGATTTTACACAGGCATCATGGTTTGGGAGAATGTTAAATTTATAGGTGCTACAAGAGGTTTGCTGCACTTCTAGAGTGACCTTGCGAAAATCAAGTTTTCTCATAGCTGGAGTGTCCAAATGACTTTCTTGATGAGTCAAATGATAACTAGACAGAGAGAGCTTTCCAATGAGCTATCATGAGCTCAATTTGCAGTTGAGGAAGGCCTCCAAAACTTGCTTGCACCAGCACTCTGCATTTCTGCACCTTCATTTAGCATTTTTTTACCAGTCTTGGGAAAATCAACTTTTGACAAGGCAAATGAACTCCAAACAAAAAGCCAAAGGTAGATTTGGAAAGTAGACAGGATAAGCTTTCCAACGAGCTATCCAGGGCCCAATTTGGACACTAGGAAGGCCCCCAAAAGTTGTCTGCAAAAAGGTGCAGGAATGGTGTTGCACGTTTAGAGGATGCTGCCTACTTGGCGCTACGCATTTGCACTGGCGCTGCGCACCTGCCCAGATGCACTACGCCCTTGCTAGAATTTTTCAACGTGATTTGTGAAGGCGCCGTGCTTGGAGACTGACGTTGTGCGTTTGCAAAAGCGTTGTTCGTTAACCACTGGCGTTGCGCGCCTAGCCAGAGAAGGTTGTGGAGTTATCTATCAACCCAAATGAGTTCAAATCTTCTCCAAACTTTGCCAAAGTCCTCCAACCTGCAATTCAAGGTCTCAGCACCTCCAAACAAGTAAGTGACACCCTTTTAGGCCCTCCTCTCATTTCACAATTGCAAGTTTATGGCATAAACTCTCTTCATTTTCCGTCACAAGTGTTGAGCTAAGAAACCCTACCTATCACCACTACATGCCTAAATTGTTTCCCTAGACACTATTTATTCCTTCCTTGTACCCTAATTCACTCCCTAGACACTTCCCTTGTCCTTACACTCCTCCAATCCCTTTTCCCAAGTTTTATTCCCAAAACCCTAAACCTAGGTGGCATTTCCTAGCTACCTAAACAAAACCCCTGTAATTTTATTTCCTAGCCTATCTCCCTAAGCCTTTTGCTCTCCCATCACTTCCCACAACTCCCTAACTCCCTTCCCTACTTCTCTAAATTTTCCCTTAGCCATCCCAACTCCCTAACCCCACTATCCTACTCCCTTTCCCTTCCCCTTCTTCCCAAGGGTTTTTCCCAAAACTCAACTGAAACATAGAAGAAGAGCAAGACCTTCATCATGAGCAAGAGAGACAGAGTATGACTTGGTGGACTTGGATGACCTAGATGACCATGACAACTCAAGACTAATCATCCAAGAGAAAGATGCCCAGATCAGGTAGTTGAAGAACAAATTGAAGGAAACCCTAGCCAAGCAAAAGGAGAAGGGGAAGATAAATATTCTTGCTGAGGTGTCTCGACTCTCTCCACACCTCCAAACTTTGATCAGCAAGAAAAATTCCAACTTTGGCACTTTTGTGCACATTTTGATTTTTGACAATTTATCATGCAGAAAATTGGCCAAACGTGCAGCGCCACTGGCGTTGCGCTCTTTTTTGGGCCATCCAAATGGAAAATGGTTAGCATATTCATGATCCTAATGACAGGTACACCAACCTCAAAAAGTTTCAAGAGATTTGGAGCAAAACTGGTCCCTCAAAAAGGCCAAAAACCATCAAAAAATCATGTTTCTGACCTATTTTTGGCCTTGGCGCTGTGCATTTACCAGTCTTTGGAGAAGTGATTTTTGACAACGCAGATGGGCACCATTTTGGAAAGTGAAAGCATATTTGGAAAATAGACTCAGAGAACTTTCCAATCAGCCATCTTGGAGCTCATTTGAACATCAGGAAGGCCTCCAAAAGTTGGCTGCAAAACAGGCCATTTTTCTACCTTGGCGCTGCGCATTTGCACTAGCACTCTGCCCCTGTACCTTGGAGCTATGCTCTTACCAGAAGTTATTGCAAAAGTTATTTAGAAGCCTTAAAGTCAAACTTATTCCAAAGTTAGCTCAGATGTTATGTTAGGAGTTATTATTACAACGAATGAGTCTTAGATATTTTGCCTTAGGCCTTGCATCGTCTCAAAGGTCAAAATGCATTAACTTTGTAATAAATAACATTTGAAACCCTAGCTTAAGATCACCTCCTCATTTTGCAGATAAATACTGCATGGATGCTTCATGTTTTTTGTTATTGGTTAGTTGGTTGTTAAGCTGAATACCTCATAGACTTTGAGTTGTAAAGAAGTTGGCTTTGAAGCTTTGTTACTTTTTGGACTGGATATCAATGGAACAAGCACATTCACAGGATTCATGAAATTGGTTAAATGGTGATGTTATTCTAATCTTGTTATTGTTTCCTTTTGTTTTCCACTTTGTGCATCAATTTCTCTTATAACAGAGCAGAAAATTTAGATTAAGATATGTTGTTTAGAGGCACCTCAATTTTGTCTGCTTTCTGTTGTTTAAATGTTTTTCTCTGCTGGGTTTGATTGGAGAACTTAGGAGTTCCCTGCTCTCCATTTCCACCTAGTTTGTTTCCTTGAGATCAACTTACTAGAGTTTGGCTAAAGAAGTTTATGGTTTGCCCTGTCCTTTGGTTCTGCTTAAAATGTTGTTCTCAAGGCTTTCTTTGAAGTTCACTTACTAGGGTTTGGCTAAAAAATTTTATGGTTTGCCCTGTCCTTTGGTCTATCTTGAAAAGTCACTTTAAAGGTCTTTGAAGTCTGATTGAAGAATTTAGGAGTTCCCTGCTCTTTAATCATTACTGAAATGTTATCTTAAATGTTTTCTTTGTCTGAAAGTGAATAGATAGAGAATTTAGGAGTTCCCTTCTCTTTAGGGTTTGCTGGATTGTTGTCTCAAAGTTTACTTGATAAAGCCAGGCCAAAGAAGTTTATGGTGTGCCATGTCCTTTGGTTCTTTCTTAAGCATAGTGATCTTGAAGACTCTTCTTGTTCTAGTACATGTTAAAGGATTTTTAATTTCCCTTTAAGCTACTAAATTCACAACTTAATGTTCATTTCACACCCACATAAGCTATTAAGATCCATTTTGCTTTGTTAACTTGCCTTCTGGAACACCCTTGATCTGTTGTTGTACCCTTCAAACCTTTCAGAGACTCCATAGTCCAATGGTTTGAATTTCTCTTACTCTATCTGTTATTCTTAACAAGCAACCCAACCAAACAAAGCAAAACAAACAATCCCTATCATTTTAACTAGCCTAAAACCAGCATCCTAAATCAATCAAGTTATATCTTTTATACAAATATAGAGAGAGCCCTCTCTGAGTCCAGGAAGGTTAGGTCCTAAGACTCCAAAGTTGGTTTGATGTTACCCTTGTTTATTTGGTCTTAACAATCTGACAAATTACAGGGACCTAACACATCCCATACATCATTCTTCATAATAGATTCATATTCTTCGTCCATGGAATCCTTCCAAACTTGTTCTTTCACAGCTTCTTCAAAGGTAGTTGGCTCAACTTGAATGATTGTACTCATGGAAACAAGGTATCCCTGATACCTACATGACTTCTTGCTCTCTCTAAAGGTTCCTCTAGCGGGGATATGTCTCTCAGCATCTTATAATGTATCTCAAAGCCACAGTGGTCTCTTCTTCGTAGGAGGATCACTTGGAGGAGGGTCCAGTGGATCCATGGGCTCCATAGGATCATTGACAATCTCCTTCTCAGATTCAGGCATGGAAGGACCTTCGAGAAGATCCATATCATCATCCTTCTTCTCAAGAGGGGGATGTGGAGGGAGGTCCCTTCCTTTTCCAAGGGAAACATCTTCATCGAATTTTGTCCCTGCAAAACTCAATCTTCCTTTGACCAAGAATATATATTATAAATTCTTTAAAATTTTCACAATACACAACAAACGTACCTTTTCTTTTGGTGGCTTCCTAGTTGTTCTTCTTGTCCTTCAGCACATGGAAATATACGAGGCAGCCAAATATCCTGTGATGTCCAATGTCGGGCTTCACACCTGTGAATACTTCTTTGGGAGTCTTTTGGTCCAAAGCTTGATGAGGGACCATGTTTTGAACATATATCATTGTATTAGTTGTTTCTCCCCAAAGGAACTTCGACGACTTTTGATCATGGGGCATAGCTTAGGCAGCTTCTACAATAGACCTGTTCTTTCTTTCAGCCACTCCATTTTGTTCGGGATTATAAGGCACAATAGTATCTTTCTTGATACCCTCCTTGCAGAAGTCTATGAATTCATTCAAAATGTACTCTCCATCGTTGTCAAACCTAAAGACCTTGGTTTTCTTCCCTGTTTGATTTTTTATCAATGCCTTAAAGTCCTTGAACATATCAAAGGCCTCATCCTTATGCTTCAAATAGTATATCCATGTCTTCCTGGAGAAATCATCAATAAAAGTTATGTAGTAGAGATGGCCACCAAGAGAATGCACAAGCATAAGTCCACACAGATCAGAGTGAACGAGTTGGAGAATGTCATCAATCTTGTTCTTGCTAGAGGGGAATGGTCCCCTTCTCTTCTTTCCACCGACACATACCGGACATACACCATCATGTCTTGCATGAACACTAGTAATCCCAGAGACTAACTTCAATTTCAGAAGAGCTTCACAATGTAGATGTGCCAATCTTCGGTGCCACAACTTGCTTTGATGATTGGTGTCGTGGAATATTGCCAGCAGAGGTCTTCCAGTGACTCGATAGAGTCCTTCCACTCTAGATCCCAATGTAAAGGCATCTTTGATTCGAGATTCCTTCGGCCAAGTGAGGACTTTTCCTTTTATGAAGGATACTCTCATCACTTTGTCTTCCAAGGCAGAAATAGATACCAGGTTTTTCTTTAGTTTCAGAACACACATTGCTTCATGAAGAAGAACAAATTCCCCAGAGTCCAAATCAAATTTGACAGACCCAAAGCCCTTCACAGGATATTCGATATTGTTCCCAAGAATGATCTTCAAACTTCTCTCCCTCTCAACCAGATTTGAGAGGACCTCCTGATACCCGAAGAAGTGTATAGAAGCCCCACTATCTACTAGCCAACTATCATATGAATCCAGAGGAGAAGAACTTAAGAGGGCAGAAATAAGAATATACTGAGATTGACTAGCAGGTGCATTACTTTCATACCTAGAGTTTCTTGACTTCCTCTGAGGACGACGGCCTTCTTCACGATCACTCGAAGCATCCCTTCTTCTTCTATCATCTCTTCTTCTATTGGTTTGTCAACTGTCAAAGTCTAGTCCGTTGTTGACTCTGGTTAGCTGACAAAGTCTGCAATTTCTATCCAAGTCAACAATAGTCAAAGTGTGCCCTAACCAGTGCTCAAAGTCAATGGTCAACACCACCAATCAGCTCGGTCAAAGAAACAATAAATTTGGCATCAAAAGTTGGTCAAAGTCAACCCAAAAACAGTCCAAGAAAACCTAGTCAAACATGCTCAATGGAGAGAGAAATTATGTAGTCAATTCATGCAATCAACACTAATCAAACAGCCCAGAATACCTCGGTCTTTGTGCCAGTCAACTCGGCCTTAATAAATTGGAATTTTCCTAGTCAAAGGAGCTCAAATGGAGAAGTCAAACTTGGTCAAACAAATAGTCAAACCCTCCAGCAGAAAAGTCAACACAAAAAATTTAGAATTGCCTCCAAGATACTCGTACGTGTGAACTCGACATGCAATACTTTAGAGTTGTACAAACCAATGAGAACAGGAGAGAGAAGAATGCGTTGAGTTGATGTGATGCAAAATGAGGTGACCCTTAACTTGTATTTATAAGCATTGGATAAGGGCTAATTAGCCTCTTAGGTCGACATTAACTTTTTTGCAATTATGGGTTTTCTCACCAAAAATATATTTTTCCTTAACCAAATTGAGTGCTTCCAGGGGAAATTTTGGGTCTCTTTGAATGAGGAATAATGTCCAACGAAAGAAATTTATCCCTGAGCTGCCAAATTAACATTAGGTCCTAGGGTGTGTTGTTGGGACAACAGTTTTATGTCTTATGGTTTTGATTAGTTGAAGTAAAATCATTCTAAATCATTGTAAGTAGACCATTATCCTCGGTATGGGAGTCCACGATATTGTATTGAATTTTTGTCATTTCCAAGGTGATAGGGTGGTGCTAGGGAGGTGGCTAAAGTTACCTTCGGGTTGTAGCCTGAAAACACTTTAGGGTGGTAAGGTGGTGCTAGGGCAAGTTGGAACTTGCTAGGGTGTTGGAGCATCCTTTCAGCTGACTGCTGATAAAAACTAGGGTGTTGGGGCGTCCTTACAGTGGTTGTTGGAGAAGAATGTTTTTCTAGAGTGCTAGGGAGTTTAGCTTTCTTTTCATTTGGCGCTGAAGATTTAAAGAATTTATTAGAAAATTGTTTGATGGTTTTTGACACGGAGGGGGTTTTCCACCCAATGTTATCGGAACCGAACTGGTTCTGAAAAAACTGGCCGGTCCGACCCGTTTGGAGGCAAAACCGGTCTAAACCGACCTCCCGAATCGGAAATCACCGGTTCGGCACCGAACCAGTCGGTTCAGGACCGAACCGATCCGGACTGGTTCGACCAGTTCACAAGCCTAGGCATTAAAAAAACATTTTAAATTTTTTTATTTTTTTATTTTTTATTTAATTATTATTTTTCCTAGTTACTAAAGCTACCCTAGCACCCCCCCGCCCCCCACCCCCAAAGCTACTTAAACACCCCCACCCCTTCTATTTCACTCACACTATTCATTCGAGTCTCTTGCAATTCTTGAGCAGAGTTCAGTGAGGAGAATTCATAGAGTTTTTTGCAGGGTTGTTCTAAGGGAGATTTTTTGTAGATTTGAAGAGTTGATTGGAATCTTGGGGAGTTGTTGGGTTGGCAGGTTTTCGAGCTACTTCAAAGATTTTTTTTTCCCAGAGATCTTTGGGTTTTCTTCAATGGTTTTTGCAACTGGTGGAAGATTTTTTTTTTTAAATTTTGTTGGCACTACTACATAGTTGATTTCAGAGGATTTTGGAGCTAATTTTCTCCAAAAATTTAGAGGGTAAATCAAGGGTCGGGGGAATCAAACCATAATCCCATTGCAGACTTGGATGCTACTCATTCTTTAGATGATGATGAGGAGGATGATCAGGATGATGATTCTAATGATGATTGATGATCTAATCATTGATTTCTTGTAGTTGTAGCTTGTAGTATTGTAGGTTGTAGTATAATACTATGATCTATGATGTTATTTTGCACTATAAAGGCCTTTTAGAGCCTGCTTCTTGATGTTTGTAACATTTTTTGTTCAATGATGTTTTGCACTAAGTGCTATTTTGGTTATATGCACTATTACTTGCTATATAAATGAGAACTTTTGCATATTTGTGTATAAACGGTTTGGATTCATATGGATGCACATGAATATATTTGTTTTTTCTTTAAAATATGAATATTTTATGTGTTTTTGGTAAACTGGTTTTTTTCCGGTTCCAGTCCGGTTCCGAGGTCCACGAGGTTTTCCGGTTCGATGACCGGTTCGGTTCTAATAACATTGTTTCCACCTAAAAATCTGTGTTCACTATCTATTGTTTATTTTTATCTTTGAATGCAACTAAAGATTAACTAATACTCTGAAAAGATTAATAAATTATTGATTGGTAACAAATACCGATTCACCAGCCTCTCAGTATTTCCAACAAATGCTACATATTAAGCATTATCCTTGGGTGATTTTATTAGCACAATCCTTAAGGGGTATTTAGCCTAGGAACAATTGGGTTATATCCTTGTGGGAATAATATCCACCCATAAAATAGCAAGGGAATAGTGGCTAAGGTGACAATGGTGATTGATCTCATTGTTAGTCTTAATCTAGAGTTCTTAGTGAGGCTTTGCACTAAGGTGCTATATTTTCCAATAACAGAAAACATGTCAACCATTCATCCTTGACATCAACAATACAACTTCAACCAACAAGAAGACAAACCATCAACACCCCTGTCAATCACAAAATTTTCAAACCATCGATTCTTGTACCTAATAATTACCCTGTTACAGAAATTGAATAATGAGTTATAAATAAAGGATTCTTTCTGTTCAGATATAGAGGCAAAAAATATTCTAGGATTTCAAAAAATGTAATATCCCAAAAGGGAAAATGACAGTAATACAAGCAGCAATAGACTAAAAACTACAGCAAATAAAAATACACCATCAATACATGAAAAAATGAAGCCAAAAGATGAGCTAAGCCATTTTATTAATGTCGGGAATTGAGTACAAAGAGGTGTTGGAATAGGTGCACCTGGGCATGCTGAAGGCAGGTTGAAATACTTCTCAACCCAAGCTCAAATGACTCTCTGCAACTGGCTCTGCATAGCTCTGGTGTTGCGCTGCTCTGCTCAGAATTGTTGCTACTAACTGACTTCAGACTACTAGTTGGGCTGCTTCAAGTGCTCAGAAAATTCCGGAATTTGGTCACCGGACTCTACTCAAAGAACCCAAAAAAACCCATGAAGGAATTGTGGAATGCTTGAGTTGAGAAATTTTCCCATGTTGGGCTTGACCCACTACGCTACTAGTTGAAGCTCCTCTACTGGATAAATCACTGCATGAATGCCCCAAATGCTAAGCAATCACCCTATTAGGAAGCCCTTAGCTGTTGATTTATGGTAGCATCGGATGTGCTCTAGCCTTGTAATTTTGTATATAAGCTAAGACACATGTATTCCATAAAACCTAGAAATGGTTTTAGAAAATTCCACTTAGAGATGATTTTATTAAATTAATTAATCACTTTTAATTTTATTCCTAAGTCTAAACTTAGGAAAACTAATTAATTAAAGTGTATTAATTAAATCAAGTGTGAATATTCTAGATAAAGTCATGGATCATCTCCAAGTTAATCTTAGCCCTTGATTATGTTTTAATCTTGGTCGTTGAAGGGTCAACGAAAGATTATAAGGAGGGTGAGGGGGCTATGGAAAATACAATTGACATTTGAGCCATTGAGCATTTTCAAATTTGTGTGAGGAGACACAGATTTTGATCAAGAATCAAATCACTAGGGCAGGGTTTGCTAAGTGATTGTGATTCAGTGATTAGATCCAAAGAGGGGCAGAAGCAGAGATTGGTCAGGAGGACCAAGAGTGCATTTCAGAGAAAGGCAGAGGTGACGCAGAGAGAGAGCACAGTTTTCTGAAGAGGTGACGCAGACCCTGCAGGAAATCACGCAGAGACAGCGCAGTGTCCCTTGGAGTCAGTCCGGAGATAGCTAGAGGCTGGGGTTCCTAAGCCAAGAGGACCAAAATCTATCCCTAGATCAGCTAGATCAGTTGCAGAGCAAAGTGATGCAGTTCCTTCAGCTTGCCCATGCAGGCTTACGTAGTCCAACGTAGGAAATCATGCAGAGGTAGTAAGGGCTTCACTTACGTTGTCAGATCAGTCGAAGATTAGCTGAGTGAGGTATATCTCACATTTTTTCACTAGATTGTGTAGATTTCTTTGAAGGGTTTGTCGGATGTTGGCACCCTAGTTGTATTCAAGATTCTACTGCTTAATAATACAAACCCTCAAATCTGTTGCACCGGTTTTCCCAAGTTGGGTTTCTCCAGGGACTTAGTCCAAAAATAATTGTGTCAATGTGGTTGTTTTTTATTGCATTTTGTTCAGTTTGTTTCAGCACTTAGATTTATTCTGCAGCATTATTTGTGTAGAATGCTTCACTAATTACTTCAATATTTCACTGAAATGAAATAATTATGTAAAATAATAGAAGAAGTAATTCAGATTTGTTGCAGTAGGAATCCAAAACTAGGATTTTTCACATGGTATCAGAGCTTATTTAAGCTGAAGTGCAGGAGAAATGAAGAGAACCAGCAGATCAACATTGTAGAGTCTAAGATCTGCGTAAGTAGCAACAGACCCTCCCAGAAATCACACTGTCCAGGCCAGGAGGGCATTTCAGCGCAAAAAAGACTCCCTCTGGGAGAGTTGACAAAGGGGTAAGTTTTTCAATTGTAGAAGAGACAGCGTTGCAGATCAGCGTAGCTAAAGGACGCAGTTACTGCACAGTAGTAAGAGCTGGTGCATAAGCGTCAGAAAATTTCTGAAAAACACAATTGGGGATTTCTTGATCTCAAAGAGTTTCTTACTCAAAGAAACTCAGTTTTTCCTGTGCAGTAGCAGAAGAAGTGACTTACTCCACAAAGGAGTGTGTAAGTCTAGCTAAGCAGAGGGTTAAAGCAAGACATCGACAGTTGAGGAGATGGCCAGCAACGGACTGCGTGACCAAGATAGATTGGAGGGTGCCTCCAACTATGTTATCTGGAAATCAAGGATAGAATTTCTCCTTGATGAGCATGATGTGAAAGCCCTCATCGACAGCGCAGTTGCAGATCCTCTTGATGCAGCACACCTGAGGCAATTCAAGAAGAATATGGCTAGAGCCAAGCGATTGATCCTAGATGGAGTGAAGGATCATATCGTACTTCATATAACAGCCAAAGCCACTGCTAGAGAAATGTGGGTAGGGCTGGAAAAACTATACCAAGGATCTTTCGAGCAGCAGAAGATGTACCTTGAAGAGAAGATGCATAATACCAAAACGAAGAAGGGAGAGCATTTTGACTCCTTGTCTCGTATTCAGGATACCAGAGATCAGCTATCAGCAGTAGGAGTTGCTCCTAGAGACTCAGAGCTAATATGGCTCACTCTGAACTCAGTTTCAGAGGACTATCAGGTCTTTGTCCAAAGTATTTTGGGCAGAGAAAGACTTCCAGGATGGGAAGCGATGTGGGCGGCGTTACAGCAAGAAGAGTTGAGGAGAGATCTCCTCAAGATCCATTTAGACGATGGTAGCAATGGGTCAAAAGTCAAGAAGGAGGAAGAAGACAACGCTGCCCTTGCATCAAAAGGGCAACAGAAGCAAAAGAAAAAAGATCTATCCAAGATCAAGTGCTTCCGGTGTGGTGAAATGGGACATTATGCCACACAGTGTCCTCTTACTTAAAAAGATAAAGAGGAAAAGGACGATCCACAAGCAGGAGCTGCCAAGATTGAGGTAGAAAGAGATTGTGCTGCCAAGATATTCCGAAAGGAGAGAAATGGGCTGACTTGGAGTTGTAGATCCAGAATCTACAAGTAGGCAGGATCCTTGAGTATTTCTGAACTCTTGGATCACATGTAAGCTACGACAACCTAAAGATAGTAGCAGGATGGACATTTGCAGCAGAAGATGAGAAGACAGTGCAGTGGCTAGCAGCACTAGAGCCTGATCAGCGCAGAGAGCGAGCAGCAGCACTAGTAGTTGAGCAGCAGCAGCGCAGTGCACATCGATGCAGTGCAGTGCAGTGCAGTGCAGTGCAGTGCAGTGCTCACGCAATGCAAAGCAGCAACAACACAGTATTTTCAGAAAGCTAGTGCAGAATCTAGCAGCAGTCAGTGTTATTTTTCAGTTGCAGATTTGCTTGTCGAATTTCGGATGTTTTTCTGTTGCAATTAGCAACAATGAACAGTGCAGCAACAGCAGCAACGCAGTGCAGAGTAGTGCTCACGCAGTGCAAAGCAGTGCTCATGCAGTGCAGCAGCATGGTTACAGAATTCAGAGGGAGTTGCAGTGCAATGGCAGTTGGAAGCAGCATGTAGAGTTAGCAGCAGTACATTTGGAACATTTTTTGTGCAAAGTTGGTGAGCAGCATCAACAGCACAGCAGCAGATGTTCCAAGAAGTCAAATCAGCAACACATTGAGTTGTTTTGTTAGAGCACTTTCCTCGCTAAGAGGAAGTGTTGATTTATGGTAGCATCGGATGTGCTCTAGCCTTGTAATTTTGTATATAGACTAAGACACATGTATTCCATAAAACCCATAAATGCTTTTGGAAAATTTCACTTAGAGTTTATTTAATTAAATTAATTAAACATTTTTAATGTTTTTCCTATGTCTAAACTTAGAAAAACTGATTAATTAAAGTGTATTAATTAAATCAAGTGTGAATCTTCTAAATAAAGTCATGGATCATCTCCAAGTTAATCTTAGCCCTCGATTATGTTTTAATCTTGGTCGTTGAAGGGTCAACGAAATATTATAAGAAGGAGGGTGAGGGGCCTATGGAAAATACAATTGACACTTGAGCCATTGAGAATTTTCGAATTTGTGTGAGGAGACACAGCTTTTGATCAAGAATCAAATCACTAGGGCAGGGTTTGCTAAGTGATTGTGATTCAATGATCAGATCCCGAGAGGGGCAGAAGCAGAGATTGGTCAAGAGGACCAAGAGTGCATTTCAAAGAGAGGCAGAGGTGACGCAGAGAGAGACAACGCAGTTTTCTGAAGAGGTGATGCAGACCCTGCAGGAAATCACGCAGAAACAGCGCAGTGTCTCTTAGAGTCAGTCCAGAGATAGCTAGAGGCTGGGGTTTCTGAGCCAGGAGGGCCAAAATCCAGCCCTGGATCAGCTAGATCAGTTGCAGAGCAAAGTGATGTAGTTCCTTCAGCTTGCCCACACAGGCTTACACAGTGCAGCATACGAAATCACGCAAAGGCAGTAAGGGCTTCACTTACGCTGTCAGATCGGCCGAAGATTAGCTGAGTGAGGTATATCTCACATTTTTTCACTAGGTTGTCTAGATTTCTCTGAAGGGTTTGCCGAATGTTGGCACCCTAGTTGTATTCAAGATTCTGTTACTTAATAATACAAACCCTCAGATCTGCTGCACCGGTTTTCCCAAGTTGGGTTTTTCCAAAGACTTAGTCCAAAAATAACTATGTCAATGTGGTTGTTTCTCATTGCATTTTGTTCAGTTTGTTTCAGCACTTAGATTTATTCCGCAACATTATTTGTGTAGACTGCTTCGGTAATTACTTCAATATTTCACTGAAATGAAATAATTATGTACAATAATGGAAGAAGTAATTTAGATTTGTTGCAGTAGGAATCTAGATCTAGGATTTTTCACATTTACTTCGATGTTAATGCTGAAATTTCAGATTAATAACTTGATTAAGTAAGAGAAGTATAACCAGATTTAACAGTAGGGTTTCTGCATAAGTAATATTCAGAAATTTTCACACCAGGTGTCAGGACCATGCAGTGCATGCAGTATGTTCCGACATTAGCAGTGACCATGGGGACATACACAGTGACGGAACAATTTTTTGTGGTCGACATTCCAGATACCAATGTGGTATTGGGTGTACAGTGGCTTATTACGCTTGGTAAGGTCACTACAGATCGGGAGACGTTGGAGATGGAGTGGACGAATAAGAAGAGTGGGAAGCACGTGATGATCAGAGGCATGCATACATACCCTCCCCAGACAGTCTTGGCACACCGGATGGATGCAAATTTCTGGAAGGGAGACACAGAGTGGGCAGTGGAGCTGTGTATTTTAGAGGCAGGAGTCACAGGGAAGCCAGTACATCCCAATGTGCAGTCTATATTGGACCGTTACTCCACGGTTTTTGGGGACATACCACCGGGGCAGCCACCAGACCGGGGGTTTGAGCATACTATTGAGCTGGAGCAAGGGATCCAGGCAGTGATCACCACCCCCTATAGGCACCCAAAAGCCTACAAGGATGAGATTGAGAGAGCCATACATGAGCTCTTGGCATTGGGACTCATTAGGCCCAGCACTAGTCCCTTTCCTTCTTCCGTAGTCGTGGCGAAGAAGAAGGATGACACGTTGCGGATGTGCATCGACTACAAGGTACTCAACAAGAAAACCATAAAGAACCATTACTCCATCCCCAAGATTGATGAGTTGGTGGACGAGCTGAGGGGAGCAAAGTTCTTCTCGAAGATCGATCTGAAGTCGGGGTACCATCAGATCAAGGTGAGGGATCAAGATGTCCCCAAGATTGCGTTCAGATGCCACTATGGCCACTTTGAGTTTTTGGTGATGCCCTTTGGGCTAACCAATGCTCCGGCCACCTTCAAGTCTTGTATGAGCCACATCTTTCATGGTCAGTTGAGGAAGTTTGTGCTGGTATTTTTCGATGACATTCTCATCTATAGCCACACATGGGAGGAACGCTTGTAGCACATTGAGTTTGTACTACGTATCTTGGAGGAGCAACATTTCTATGCTAAGCTATCCAAGTGCGAATTTCGGCTTACAGAGATGCTCTACTTGGGGCATATCATCGGAGTGGACAGGGTAAGGGTCCATGAGGAGAAGATTCGGGCCATCCGGGATTGGCCGGAACCGAAGAATGTGACAGAACTCTAAGGGGTTTGTAGGCATCTGCACCTACTACCGAAATTTTGTCAAGGTGTTTTCACAACTTGAAGCACCCCTCATGGATCTCACCAAGAAGGGGGCTTTTGGGTGGACTGATATTGCGTAGAGGGCCTTTGACATGCTCAAGGAGGTGATGAGCAGTTGCCCGGTGTTGGCATTGCCAGATTTCACAGAGCCCTTTGTGCTGGAGTGTGATGCTTCAGGAGAGGGGGTAGGCGCAGTTTTGATGCAAGGGGGCATCTTATTGCTTTCGAGAGTCAGAAGCTACTGTCGCATGAGATATTGTACCCGATATACGACAAAGAGATGCTGGCCATCATGTATGCGTTGGCCAAGTTCTGGCAGTACTTGGTAGGTAAAAAATTTCAGGTAACGACTGACCACAACAGTCTCCGGTTTTTCCTTGAGCAGAAACAATTGCAGGAGAGACAACAGAAATTGTTCCGCAAAATCCAGGCCTATGACTTTGACATCGAGTATGTCAAAGGGAAGAACAATGTGGTGGCAGATGCCTTGTCACAGAGACCAGCAGCGCTGTCCTTGATGAGCCTTGATGCAGACTGAAGGGCCCAGCTATTGGTGGAGTATTCCAAGGACCGTTTTGCTTGTGAGGTGTTGGATGGGCAGGTGAAAGATGACAGGTATCGGGTGATGGATGATGTCATTTATTACTGGGATAGGATTTTATTGACAGGTGACTCCCAGCTTTGGGAGAAGATCTTGCGTGCAGCCCACGACTCATCGCTTTCACGCCATTAGGGGTTCACCAAGACTTACAGGGCCATCCAAGAGAGGTTCTCATTGAGGGGCCTCAAGGAGGACGTACTCCGACATGTCATGGAGTGCGAAGTTTGTCAGAGGAATAAAGGAGAGTTGAGTCACCCTGCAGGTTTGCTACAGCCACTTCCCATTCCGGAGGGGGAATGGGAGAGCATCGCCATGGATTTTATTACGGGTTTGCCCATGGTGCAAGGCAAGGATTTCATCTTTGTAGTTGTTGGTCGACTGACAAAGTATACGCACTTTTTCGCCATCTCTGCACGATATATTGCTTCACAGGTAGCCGAGTTGTTCTTCCAAGATATTTTCAGGCTCCATGGTCTTCCAAAGGCCATAGTCAGTGATCGGGACAACTGGTTCATGGGTGGCTTTTTGTAGGAGTTATTTCATTTGGTGGGTACCAAGTTGACACCCAGTACCAGTTATCACCCCCAGACAGATGGGCAGACATTGATAGTGAACAAGTGGCTGGAGGGCTACTTGAGAAACTATATCACGAGGCAGCAGAAGGCTTGGCTGTGTTGGCTTCACCTGGGAGAGTACTACTACAACATGACATTTCATATGTCATTGGCTTCACCTAGGAGAGTACTGCTCCCTCCTTCTGCTTCTGCAACTCTCCGCCCTGCAACTCTCCCACTGAGATCGAATTCTATTACTTCAAAATTGATCTCCTTCAAGTACTGACTGTATGCCCGACTTGTTTTTCAAATGACCGTCAAGCCTTCTTTTATAATATTCTCGTTGACGAATCAACGACCCAGATTAGAAGTCTGATCAATGGCTAAGATTAAAACTTGACTTGATCTTTGTTTTCTAGAAGATTCACACTTTGACTTATTAATACCCTTTTATTATTTAATTTCCCTAAGTTTAGAATTAGGGTCTCCATTAAAATACTTAATTATTTTAATAAGTCATGAACCGAATGGAATTTCCACAAATGGTTTCTAGGTTCTTTGGAATACTAATGTCCAAGCCTCCTTACAAAGTTTGACATTTAGAACACTTTCCGATCCTACAAAAATCAACAATATGCTACACCAGTTTTCCCGCATTGGGTTTTTCCGGGGACAATTGTCCAAAAATAATGATTGTTTCTATTGTGTTATATGCATTATGTTCTATTTTCTGCTTATGGTTAAGTGAATATAGCAGTTATGTTTATTTCAGAATTTACTAAAGAATCTGTAAATAACTTATCATAAAATAAGTAGGCGAAATAAATCTATCACTGCAATAGTGTTTCAGTTGAAAATTTCACAGATCCTTTCCTCACGAGACTTCAGGATGTCTGGGATCAGCTAGCGGCTGTAGGATTCGTGCCTCAGGCTACTGAGTTTGTACAATTTTCTCTGAACAGCGTTTCCGAAGAATGGCAAGTCTTAGTCCAGAGTATCCTGGGCAAAGAACACTTTCCGGATTGGGAGAGAGTTTGGGCATATCTGCAACAAGAGGAGAGCAGGCGTGACTTGGTGAAAAGCACCATAGGAGGCAGCAGCAGCAGTGGGACGAAGCCTAAGGAGGAAGAGGAGAATGCAACCCTCGCATCGAAAGGACAACATGATGGAAAAAGGATGTCTCGAGGATCAAGTGCTTCAAGTGTGGTGAACTTGGTCACTCTGCCACCCAGTGTCAATGTGAAAATTTCTTAATCTAAGAAACCCTATTGTTAAATCTCGATTTACTTCTCCTACTTGATTAAATACACAAGTTATTAATCTAAATATTCAGAATTAACAGCGAAGTAAATACAAATAACAGCCTACACATATAGATCATTTACTGAATAGCACACTCATATGACAAAGTAACACAAATTTTTCGGACAAATGTCCCCGGAAAAACCCAATGCAGGAAAACCAATGCAGCTACCTTTGGAGGGTTTTTATTGTTAAGCAGATTCTAAGTACAACAATTTATGGGCATCAAACTGGTTTACGCTATAGAGAAATCACAGCAGCTATACCTCTTTTCTCTCGGAGATAGAAAACATGTCTGATTCACACCCTCAAATGCGATTTACAGAACTCAAGCCCTTTCTAGTCCATTGGAAACCCCAACGCTGCTCCTCAACCCTCTGCGTCAGTCTGACTAGCTTGTGTCAGCCTCTGCGCTGCTCTGGAAGGGCTTGCGTCACCACTGAAGGGCTTACACTACCCATGCACTGCCCTGACTGGGCCTACGTCAGCGCTGCGTGTCTCCTACTGCATTTGCACTGCCTCTGCGTGGCCTCTGCTGGACTGCGTAGCACCTGGCTGCTTCTACGCTGCTCTGGTATGTTGCCTCTCTGTCGTTGTTGTACTCTTGGCCTGGGATCAAACCATCCCCTTGCCAATACTGCCCCTCGCCGCACTGCAAATTGCTTCTGAAATTCTTAGCAAACCACGCCCTATAATTTCAGCTTAGCTTCAGTGCCCTGCCAATGTGTGTGTTCTCCAACTAACCCCAAGCCCTTCTCTTATACTTTTCTCATTGAAACATCAACGGTCGTGCTCTAATCTCTAATCAACGGCTAAGATTAAAAGCTGCTTGATCCGCGTCACTAACGTCATTCTCATCACATGTTTAATTTAATTCACTTTAATATTTTAATTTTCTTAAGTTAGACTTAGGGTCCTTAATTAAAAAGATTAATTAATTAAATATCTCTTAAACCTAATGGAATTCTTCTAAACGCTTTCTGGGATTTGGAGATCTCATGTACTCCAGCTCCTCAACAAAAGTTGGGAGCTAGAGCACATCTAATGCTACCCCAAAATCTCAACACTCCCTCTTAGCGAGGAATGTGCTCTAGCAATACACTTCACCCCGAAGTACTGCTCTAATCTCTGGCATCGATCTCTGCGCTGATGCTTGGCCTGCTGCCCTACATCACTGCGTTGTTGCTGCTCTTTGTACTATTGCCCGTGACTCTGCCACCATCACTGCTACATCCGTACTACAGCTCCCTCTCAAATTGCTGCATCGTGTTGCCAATTGTTGCACTGCAACTTAGTTGCTGAGAGTAAGCAACTAAAGGACCCCTGCCCCAACGACAGACAAGTCAGTCGGGTTGCATCTCATCACTGAATCTCCTTAGGCTATTGCGCTGCGTTGTCCTCCTAAAGCCACTGCACTGCCACATCTCTGCACTGCGTAAGCATGCCCCCTCTACGCTGTTGAAGTTCCATCAGCCCCTCTGCACTGCTGCCTCTACGTTGTTGTTGCCTCTGCATTGCGTTGTTCCCTCTACAGCATCCCAGCCTCTGCCTTTGCTTCATCCGTGATCCTTTGCACCCACTACTCCAGTCATTCCTGCTACTGTCTTAAGGCTCTCGTAGCACGGATGTGATCCAAGGGTTGGGCTACTCAAGGATCCCACCACAACTCTGCAGCTACTCTACAAATCAAATATCGCCCCACCTCCGTGGTTCATTAGCGCTCATGGCCATGTCATCGTAGGAGCCATCGTCTTCTTTAGCTTCCGCAGAGTCAAAGTTCACCACATTGCTAGCGAAGAGTCCAAGTTCACCACATTGGAAACATTTGATCTTATAGACAGATCATGCTTCTTTTTCCCTTGCTGCTTCTTAGATGCCAAGGTTGCATCTTCCACTTCCTCCTTCACCTTGCTTAATCCAGTGTTGGTTTGTCTCTTGGTCATCTGGTGGATTTCCTTTTGTTGGAGGATAACCCACATATCATCCCAGTTTGGAAGGTCCACTCTGCCCAAGATGCTTTGGACAAACGTTTCCCAATCCTCCGTGACTGCATTTAGAGCAATCCTCACCATGAAATCATCTTCCACCTTGACCCCCATGGCAGTCAGTAGATCCCAAATCGCCTGCAACCTGAAGAGGAAAGGATCGATTTCCTCTCCCTTGGTCATCATAAATAACCTCAGTTGGTTCTCCAGAATCATCTTCCTCGTGCTGGATTTCCCTTGATACAGTGGAGTTAAAGCTTTCCACATCTCATTAGCTGTCTTCTTCTCGGCTATGTGTGGTACCACATGATCCTTAACCTCATCCATGATGAAGCGCTTGGCATGTGTCGCTGCTTCATTATGCTTTGCCAAAAGAATAGCATCGTTTGGTGTAGCCAAGATGCTCTCTCCATGCTCCTGTAAATTGTATGCCTCCAAGACTACCAGGATTCTGGCCTTCTAGATAGCAAAGTTGGATAGGGTGTCCAACCTATCCTGATCACGCAGTCTATGTGGCAACATCTACTCAGAAATAATCTGTCGGAACAGATCCTCCTCTCCCCACTTCTGTTGCTACTGTTGTCGCACAGAATGTCAAGGCACTGCGACAACGGCTCAGATCAGGGGTTGTCACTCTTATCCCCAATCTCTCTATCTAAGCTGTCTTCTTGCAAGCTAAAGGAGGTTGGCCCTAACAAAATGAAGGAAAAGAACTGGTTGAAAACCAACCAATTTAGGAGACACAGCTAGATAATCAAATACTAGTTGAGATTTACGAGATTTTACAAATCCAATTAGATTCAAAAGTTTAAAACCAGTGCCTTATGGAGTCAAAAAATATCCCGTTAAAAATAAAGTCAAGTATCTGATATGCAACTGCTGCTATGAAAAAAAAAATTCACCACAATGATATTCGATAAAACACACCACAACTATGCATTAAAGTACTTTGAACCCACAGCAATGTTATCATGAGATGACCAGCAATATTTCTGAATTTATGACGTTCTAAGTAACCCAATCCAAAAATTAAAAAATTTCATATAGTCAAACTTTAGATAAAAATTTAAAAGCTCATTTGACTATGAAATAAAATAAAAATTTAGAATTTTCTAAATTTTTATATTTTTATATTTTTTTTATTATTTTTTTAACAAAATATATATATACAAATAAAACTAAAACTATGGATTAAAATCTAAATTTAAATCTAAAACTTAAAAAAATTTAAAACTAAACTAAAGTTAAAGTTAGTTAAAATCTTAAAATCTAACAAAAATTTAAACGAAAATCCTAAAAGGAAGATTTTTTATTTTTGTTTTATAACTTTTTCTAAATCTAAAACTAAAAAAATTTAAAATTAAACTAAAGTTAAAGTTAATTAAAATCTAAAAATCAACAAAAATATAAACGAAAATCCTATAAGGAAGATTTTTTATTTTTTTTTTATAACTTTTTCTAAATCTAAAAAATAAAATAAAAATAACAACAAAACGAAATTCTAAAAACAAATTAAAACAATACTAAAACAAATGCTAATTAAAAATCTAAAAAACTAAAAAAACTAAAAGCTAAAAAAAATCGAATTAAAACTTGAACCTAACGCTAAACAAAAAAAAACTAACGCTATCCAACTAAACTGTTTACAATTTAAAATCTAATGAAATGAAACTAAAACACAAATTTAAACGCATAGATATGAGGTATCATATGCGGGTTTTATTTTTTGTTTGTTTTTATATGCATGTAATTGTTTGGCTTTATTTTCGTGCAGGTCGAGGAGCTGGACGGTGGAGAAGAGGTATCGACGGCAAGGAATGTGAAGATGGCAAAGGAGGAGGCTGGACAGCGGAGCAAATGTTCGATGCAGCGTAGAAGATGACGGCAAGGGATGTCAAGGGGGAAAACGTGAGTTTGTTTGCAGGAGAGGGTCGACGCAAAGGAGGAAGCGAGGCAGCAAAAGAAGGGCTCGATAGCAGAGAGAGAGGTCTGTTGTAGCTAAGGAGCAGGAAATGAGAATATGTAAGGATGGCATGTAAACAGGAGCAAAGAATGAAGACGGTTGGCAAGAGAAAAGCGACGACGACAAGGGCAGAGGCAGCAAATAGCGTTTACAGGGGCAGCGTTTATGCAGGCAGGACGCAAAGAAAACCCAGTACACTTAAAATTCGTCCAACAGATTTAAATTTTTCCCACATAACCCAGATTTTAGAAAACCGATGTAGATGCACCTGAGATTAACAAAATAACATCCAGATCTGCCAGCAGAAACGATCCTGAGGCCAGATCTTACCCTCTGGGGGTTAGATCTGGCTCAGATCTTAAAAAAAAAATTCTAAGAAACCCCTGCAACCCTACAAAAAACCAGAAACCTGTAAAAAACTAGAACAAATCCAAAACTATGCACAAAAAAGTTAATAAACCCTTACGCCCTAGAGAAAATACACAAATTTACAATGCTAATTTACAAATTTGAGACCCTCATGGCCAGATTTAAATCCATTTCAGCACGATTTAGAAGATAGAAAATTTTAAGAGAGGCACAAGCTCTAGAAGACTCTGTAAAAACACAATTTCGTAAGATAGCTTTGAGAATTTAGAAACAATGAGCTTTTTCAGATTTACGAAATCTGAGAGTCGGCTGGTCTAACTGAAGACTTCCCCAAACGCTCAAACCTTAAAAAAGATTCTCTGCACACTTAAATCTGAAATTTAGATTGATAGAGATTTAAGAAAATAAACATGAGACCTTTCAGAAATATAGATAACTAGTCTTTCCGTCAAATCAAAAATGTCATTTTATGAACCCAGAAAACTGCACAAGATACATGTATGCAGATTAATCCATGAAGACCATCAACCATAAAATTGCCAAACAAAGTAGCAGAGTTTAGAGATAAATCACCACATAGATCTGGAAAGGAACACCAAAGTTTGTAACCCCAAAGTCTTTATGCTTTATTCATCAAAAAAATCACAAGAGCTTCCAAAAACAAGTGCACGATTCAAAGATCGAATGCAAATGTCACATCAAGACCTCTAATTTATAAGACAAAATCTCCAACGGCTAGTTCGGTTGATCCATGTCAAAATAATCTCGACCGTCGAAAAGATTTGATCATCTTTAAATCTGGACCGTCGAAATTATAAATTTGAGGAAAAACGAATTTATCATTTAATTCCATTTTAATTAACTCAAAAATAATATTTTTGAGTTAATTACCTCAAAATTTTGACTTTGACTTAACCACCTAGGCCCAAGGGTCCAAAATTTCTTGAAATTCTCAATATTCCCTTAGCCTGGGGCCTTTAAAAATTCATTTTTTAAGGACCAACGAATTTTGCCTTTGAAGAATTTTATACTCACCTAGGACCTAAAATTAATTAAATTTTTGGCTTAAGATTTTTTAATTAATCTGACCAGAAAATTTAATTAATTGACTGAGAGGGGATTTTAATTATTTTTTCCAACCCTCTTTACATAAGATAAATACATTTAGACACGTGAAGGGGGAATACCCATTTGTATAGACCCTCAAATAAATACCCAATTCTGCGACTCAAAACATGATCTAGTATACCAAGTAGCTTGTAATAAAATAATCTAGCCAACTAGCTAGGATTATTCCTAAACTAATTTTACAAAGACTCGATAGAAAACACTAGGACTCACTTAGCATCTTGATGACAAAATCCACCCTAGCTTTGGGGTGAGGCTGGAGGGGAAAA